>VZTL01018306.1:0-44765 GCA_013400535.1 Scopus umbretta | reverse complement strand
CCAGTTAACACGAAGTCAGCAAAGCAGCTCGTGAGGGAGAGTGCGGCTGGGGGCTGGGAGAAGGGGCACCGCGGCCCAGCCGTGCTCCTCGCCTTACCCTGCCCGAATAAGACTCTCTGCAGGTAGGGTTCGAGAGCGGGCGGTGAGGTCGGGCGCTTTTAGCAGTTGCACGAAGCGGTAAAGCTGGGTAACACGCCTCAAATGCTTGTGGTAAATGGGCAGAGGCGCCGCCTATTAGCACACTTGAAACGCAGCCGTCCAGCTTCAGGAATTAATCTCCCGGACCTTTGATAAGAGTGAAAAGCAAAAGTAACTTCAAGAGAAACGCGGTTCTGTTAGTTTATCACGGTCAGATGATGTGGAAGTCATCCACGAGGTTCCCAAGGTTTGTGTTTATCTGAAGTTGTATAGCTTGATGGAAAAGCTTTTGTCTAACTACCCCTGCCCTAATTTCTCTTGCAGAGAAGAGATTAGTTTAACTGAAAAGACTTCTTTTTTAATGTTTTTCTTTCAGGCAGTGAGCACAGGAAGGAGTTCCAAATTAGCACCCCACTGGCAGAATTGGTTGCAAACGTGAATTCCTTTCTAGCTGGCCTAGCAGCACTCACCTAGCAAAAAGCATGAGGACAAATGTTGCTGTTCTCTAGCAAGGAGTGAGTTGACCTGGGAATTGGAATAGGACATAGTACATCAGCACAGAAAAAACTGCATAGGAATATGAGAAAATGGGATAAGTGAATGGACGGAGTTAATATACTGAGTTAAGAAAAATAGGTCTCCTGGAATCTCCATAATTTGAGTTTTCAGTGGCGGGAGAGCAGAAAGTCCTCAGGATTATTTAATTTCTGAATTTGAATTAAGACTTTGATATGCTGTGCAAGACTGGAAAAAGCTTACGAAGACTGTTCATCAGCTATTGGCTGGCTGTTTCCACTTGGTTGCCCATCCAGCGTACGGTACAGTTTGTCAGTGGGCGGTAAAAAGCCAAGGGTCATTTGAACAAGGCTGTATGACTGAAGTTTGCCCCTTCCCCTGTCCCCTCCATCTGCTGAACCGCGGGAGATACCGCGTTTGGTTTTCTCTAAAACATGGATGCCCTGAGCCATGTCCCCCACCACAAGAGCCTCTCATCACTGTGAAAGTGATTGAGATCGACTAGCTGCAATTCCAGTCCTTCACCTGCAGCAAAGGGAGCCCTTTCAGAGAAACCTTCCACAGCCAAATGTGCTTGTATCCTTTGCAGCGTTCAAAGGATTGTAGCAATACAGTTGTGTTCACGCTAATGTTCAGGTTGCAATATTTACTGAAGGGTAAGTTTAAAGAAAGGTACAAAGATAGGAAAATGATATTGTGACAAAGTTATTTAACACACTGCAATAAAACATTCACAGGTATCTACCTTAGGGATCAAATACCAGGTTCAATATTTTGATATTAAGAAATTAAGTTTCTTAGTCTGGTTCTTCTTGGTCATTTTAGGCTTGAAACTCAAAACAAACAAAAAAAAAAACAACCCACAAAGTATGAACTGTCCATGTGGAGAACACTGCACATTGAAAAGCTGCGAAGCCTGTCGTTAGGGAATAGCCGTATTCTCCATCCTCAACTCCTGCTCTGCTTGTCTTGGTTTTTGTCAACCTGCAAGTGTTTTTGCACCAATTGCAGTGGTAAATGCAGGAAAGGAAAAAATATTATTCTTCATGTAAAAGATATTTCAAAGGTGCTGTGACCTGCCAGATACCAATAGTGTTAAGACTGAGATTCAAATTGGAGTTTAAATTGTACACCAGGAGTTTTAAAAACTAAAGACGTTGAAATTGTGCTTAATTTCTGTACCTACTTATATATATATATATAAACAAAGCACTTAATTGCATTTAAGGAAATGGTTCAAAAAGATTTACACCCTGGTAAAATAAATGCCATAAGAGAAGCGTTGTTTCATTTGAATGTCCTTTATTTCTCCTTGTATTGTGTCTTACTGCAGTTGAATGGGCAGTCTAAAATGAGTGTATCAATGCACAGAGATCTTTATTCCTGTCAGGGAGGTCTCTTGTGAGACCAAGAAGCTTGCCCAGCACCCAGCCTTCAGTATCCAGGCTGAGAAGTGTCACGTGTCACCTCATGTTCCATCCCTAAAGGAATATGCAGACTGGATACTGCTTCAGTTCTTTTCCTGCAGCATTTGCTGTCCACTTAATGAAGAAAACAAAAACCAAGTTTGCCCCATTTTTATAAGACATTAAAGAAAGCAGAGGGCAACTGCTTGATTTAAAATCACTGATTTTTATGAGCTTTCAGGAGAAGTAAACTAGGAACTCATTAGTTTGTGCAAGCTACCAGACAGGAGATGATACTGACCTGGGCGGTCAGTCCGAATTATCTCCTTGCTCAGAACTAAAAAAGCCTTCAATTATTGAAAAAAACCCACAAAACCCACCCAACAGCCAGGTTTTTACAACGGTGTTCTCTCCTCATGGTTGTTCACAACGCCACTATTCATTTCACGAACCAAAACACAGAACATAAAAGATAGTGCGAGGACAAGACTTCCACACGGAAAACACTTGAAGGGAAAATGCATGTGGACTTCTCTTCAACCTAGCCAGCCTGTAAGAACTGCTTCTTACAAACATTATTCTTCTGCAGCAGGCTTTCGGGGGATTCGAAATTAATCTATAAAACAGGGCAGAAGCACTTGCGGTAAGTAGTAGAGAAGGCCGTACCAGCTGCTGCTGTGCTTTTAAGATGACAAGGCTTCTTTTAAGTTTGTAGCAGTTAAGGAAAGCAATCAAAGTTATTAATGTCTACCACCTCTGAGTTGCTATCTGGTTTCTGATCTAAATGGTGCTTGTGTTATAGCAACATTTGTCAATTTCAAATTATTCTCCAAGCGCAAGATGCATCTCTTATCTGTAGACTAGCACTGAGGCATTTTCCAGCCGTGATCGTTATTATCTCTCTCTTTTCCGCAGAAGCATCCACAGCGTTTTGGAAAGTTGTCTTGAACAGTACCAAACCTACGTGCTCCACTTCCTTACACTACAAAACCAAGTTCTCATTTCGTTGTGTGACTTCGGGCAGGTTTCGGAACTTCTGCTTTTGCCTCTTCATTGTTTTTTCTACTTTTCTGAATAACAGAAACATTTTTTAGCATCTGACAGCAGATGAACTACCCATCAGCTATGTAAAATGTTGCCAGTCTACTTGAACATATTTTCTCCATACTTCCACTGGTAAGACCTTCCACATTCTTACATTTCCTTTAGAAACTCAGAGCAGCGAGCAGCACTGCCAGCACCCACCAGGACACAACATTTCACAGATACTCTTAGTTAGCACCTGCAAGGGGAGGTTTAGTACACTTGAGTCAAAAACTGCATATGGCCAGTGTTTGGTGGTCACTACAGCTAAGGTTTTCCTCCTTATGTGGTCGTGACCGTCAAACCTTCAGCAAAGAATCAAGCAGGTTTTAATAACCTGCAGACCAACTTGGGTGTTTTTGCATATCGCTTACCAAAAACGTTCACCATCCTGATTTTATTTATAACTAAACCACTTTTTTTTTTTTTTAATTCTCACCATTTCAGTTATGTGATATCTCTATAAAAATCCAGCTCCCAGTTCTGCTACATGGCATGTACTGATTTCTCAATGTCAAGGACGCTTCTGTTATGTGTAGAAATTACACCAGCCGTCTGATGTTTTATAGACTCTTGGTGGTCTATACGCCATCTGTTGACCAACCTCAGCCTAATGAAGTGTTGCTTTTTCTTTTTACACTTAGGCACTCATAATTCTGCATTATTGTACAATTATTGGCGGCGGAACCACTCGGCTGTATCTCAGACAAGTTGTCCCATTGCCTTTGCTATCCAAGTTTTCAGCAACGCTTTTCTCTCCATAAGGAAATACTCACACACATAAACGGACACACGCATGCACACCCTGATTTCAGACTTTCTATCACTAGCATTGACACTGAAGCCGTACCGGACTTTGAAAGAGTATTTTCCTGTTTGTTGGAGATTTCCTAGGCAGAAATGTGTGCGATGCTTCAGAGACTTTCTAAAAGAATTGAACTTACCGTGCCTGGTTAAAAACAACGTGCACATTCATTATAAGATCACATCCTAGCTGGATCATATCCAGAAATCCTAATAGCAGGACAATGCATGCTAAAGCCTCTGTGGGTGATTTTCTCCCCTTTTTTTAATCAGTCACACTCAAGGTAGCATGACCTCTTATGATGCTTTAAAAAAACCCTGTCCTTTAGACATTCTGCACTGTGTTCCTCACTCCATAACAGATGAAATTGCATATTCTTGATCTTTTATCATTTCTATACTGCTGTTTTCATCTCTGAATTTTCAAAGACTAGGTTTTGATTAGGGTATGCTTCCAGGTAACTAAAGAAGAGGGACATGATTTTTTTTTTAATTTTTTTTTTCTGGGTAAGGAAACTGGCAACACTAGATGAGTTCATCTTAACTGATGAGTTGAATGTATCTCCTCAGTTTTTCTTTAACTTTAAGAACATTTTAGGAAAAAAGCTCAAGAGACAAATTCAGCATTTTCCTTTTCTTGTTGAATTTCACCTTTTACTGTCTCACATGTTAATCCTTACATGGAAAGCCATCAGGTNCTCAGCAACAACTAAATCATCAACGTGTTATCAGCATTGTTCTCATCCTAAATCCAAAAACAGAGCATATAGCAGCTACCAGGAGGAAAATTAACTCTATCCCAGCTGAAACCAGGACAGGCTTCCAGAATTTTGCTTTCCTAGTTTTGACTCTTTAAACTGAGCAATTGAATGGTGTAACCTACTCAGTGGCTTGGGTCATATTGTTCCCATTGTTCTGAATGTACCATACTGCCCAAAACCTCTATAAACATGTTTAGCCCTAAAGGAAAGCTTCTACATCAAGCCTGACACGCTCTGTAGATCAGCCCCATTTCTTGCATCTGTTCAGGGGATGTTATAAACATAGAATAAAAGGTTGCCAACAGCAAGATGGGCCCCTATCAAACTGATGTTACCAACACTACCAGCAATCTGTGTGTGTATGATTACTACTGGACAGTATTCCAACATCATAACATTTATGCATTGAAGGCATCAGTGATATCTTATTTGATCATGATATACAGACAAATTGTGTCAGAAAAATCTCTGCCCTTCATGTCTAAAAAGCACTAGCCTGTCCACAGAAAAAAAATGTACTGTACCTCTGGAAAAAATGTATCGTATGTATCTTTAAACACAGACCGCTGCTTTGTATCGTCATGATGGAAACTCAGAAAAATAGGTCACCAATTAAGCTAAGCTATTACGCTAATGATTGCCAATAGATCAGCAGACAGCCTTACATTATGTCATGTATTTATATCAAATGTTTTGACACACCCCATACTATATTTAGGAGAAAATTCTTCCCTTAGTATCAAAGCGGTGTTAAAGTCCAGTTGACAACTATCCTTCTGCTTTAACAGTAATAGTCTGTTAATTGTACTGGCTCGGCTACAATCAGTTGTCAAAATAGTGCACAAGAATCGGCATAGAGCAGCACACAAGAGCCATGCGTAAAACAGAATTGTCATTTATGAGCCTAGACAAGATCAAAATCAAAAATCAAAAATGTGAAGCTCAATCAAAAGTGAAGCTTAAAACAAATGGCATCCTGCTTCGAGAGTTACTTCCCAGAAGAGGGCATTTAAATCAGTTCCGGTGCTTGTGTACTTGTATGCATTTGATTTCGTCAGCATACTGGTTTAGAGCTGCCCAGATTGGAGAGCATTTTGGATGCCTATGTCTGCATCACTTCTGTCAGTACCTTGTAACAGGGGATGCAGAAATTTGAGTAGTCGCTTATGCAACAAACACACCAAAACTGCATAGTTCTTTTTCTGGACACAGAACTTAATTGCAGTTTCAGTCATTTAAAACCTGGCAATTTTTTTAAATATTTACGATACTTTTGCATCTGGTGCTAGGGAGTCAGTTTTGGTAGAAACCTATGTCACTCATAAGTTTGTTGTGTTTACATGACTTAAGCCTTCACAGGTTGATGGTTCCCCAAGAATGCATTCAGTCCCTGCTGACTTTACTGCTTTGAAAGAGGAGTATAGGTTTTTCAGCCAGGTGATATTTACAATTGGACATTGAGGTTTTCCAGGTTCATTTGAGAGCTCAATAAAGGGACACTTCCAAGGCATCTAGGGTGTTCAGTCAGGGTACCAGTAAAGGCTGTTCTGCTGCAGTGGATCTAGACTGCATGAGTGCCCAAACAGATGCCCCAGACTTGTTTCATTTGGGAAGGATGGATTTGCCCAAAAAAAGGCTTTCCACATTCCCAAGGAGACTTCCTGAGATCCATGGCATGGTTCCCCATCACCACCTGCTGCTGCAAGAGGTGATCTCTGGTATCAAAGCCACAGCTTGCAATCTAATTTAAATTTATTTATTTATAGGTATATACATTTATAATGATTTCTCCTTTCCCTTGGTTTTATCAAGACTTTGTCTCCAGATGGTCTTTTTAGCATATCCTTCACTTTCTGCAGATATTTCACTATTGGCTGCGGTCTCCATGTGATTTGTTCAGATTGGTAAGCGAATGGTTTTGCTTAGGGAGGACAACTTCTAGGTGAGGATTTATCATTCCTTAGTACCAGTTGGCCAACATTGTCATCCTAGTTGATTATGCAATTAGCTAGACAGTAGCAACAGATGTTATTCCTGACATTGCTTAGTCTTGATGAATTTTGTGAGGGTGCACAGCCCAGGAGCTGCTGCAATGGGAAAGAACTGACCAACGTGGAACAACGTTTCCTAGTGTTTCCTTTGCTCATAATCAGAAACTCAAATTCCTTGCCATGCCTGGGAAGCCACTTGGCTTTCAGCAGTAAAAAAGTAAAAAAAAGTAAAAAAGCAGCAGCTGCAGCAATGTTCTGTGGGTAGAGGACAGTAAAACTGTTTTGTTTTGGTTTTTTTTTTCCTGTCCTCTCCAGTTTTTCAATTAGAAGACAAGTCCTCTTTTATTTTCCTTCATCCTGCTTGGTGTATCCCCTTCTCCCTTTTGTACCACAGTAGGCTAATTGAGCAAAATGCAGCTGTTGCCAGGATTTTGTTCCTCATGTGCTTGCTTTCTTCTGTTTTGTATTTAGCAGTTAATTTCATGGGTAGTCCCACTTTCCTGTTTTTAATTGAATAAGCTACTTGGAGTGGAACCCTTGGGTACAACAGTGGTAAATTTTTGATGTTGACCCTGAAAGGTATCCAGCACATACTGCTATTGGCATGTTAACCCCAGTTAGAACCAGTTGCTTCCTCAGATATTCAGCAATCGGGAGACTGTTCAGGACCTGCAGAGTCACTTGGTGTTCCACATTCTCTCCAGGGTCTCAGCTGCTGTTTCTAAAGACAGAAATGCAGAAGGGCTTCAGCTTCCAAGTCTTTCTAGTCCTTACCCCCTTTGCCCAATACTTGTACACAAGACTGAAGACATTATTCGTGCATGTGTTCATTCTGGGATAAAGGACTGTTCAGTTTGTACAGGAAGCACATTTACAGATCCTGTGCGCAGCATGGCTTACGCTGTACCGCTGCCTCGCAGTTCTTGCAGAAGAGGAGCAGATAATGCGGGACAGGAGCTGTATTCAGTTGGCAGTACTCCCAGGAAATGCCTACAAACTTCTGGACCTTAGCATAATTGTAGGACATAAGCTATTTTTGCATTTTGCTAGAATGATTCTGCCCTTTGTTGCCAATTAATAACCCAAAACAATCCTTTTACAGGTAGAAGGTTACATCCAGTCATTCCAATTGTCATTGTTATTAGTGCATGGCCTTGAAGTTTCACCAATTGTCTCTTTCATATCGATAAGAGGTGGGGAATGACTTTTTCGTAATAGATCTCTAGCAGTACAGCAGCCAGATCAGGAGCAAGCAGGATGCCATAGATACCCATTTCAGTTCATTTACTAAGCAAAATATATCATGTTTTTACCTATGCCCTAAAATTTAAATTATCAATACTTCTTAGTGAAAGATTTCATATTAGCTCTCGAGAAGCAATTGCTTGAAATTTTGCTATTCAAATTATGTGCCTAAATTTCTTTCCTATTTACTGTTTTCACTTAACAGAAGTATTTCCTGCATGACACATACTGACTGTATTGGCCCAGGTTTTCCCGAGACTTAGACACTTGTCCAATAGGTTTGGAAATTTGCACACAACTTTTAAGAAGTTTTCGATTTGTCATATCTGCAAGGGCTTTACAAAGGTGCCTTCCATAGGAACTACAGCAGCTCGCGTCATGACTTGTCTTTGCAGCATGTGGTGAAGATTAGGTCCAAATTGTGTCCTCTAGCCCAATATGGAACTTTAGCACCTTCATCACAGTATGGAGACTGCACAACAAACAACCATTTCATTATAAAAGCAACTTTTACCAAGCAACATGCTTGGGTATTTCAGCTAACATGTTGCTTCAAGCTCCGCCTGCTCATTTAGAACCTTCTTCATATACTTTGATTGCGGGTTTGAGCCATGAATCAATACCACTTCTATCACAACCTGCGCAATATTTTGTCAGAAAAAAGCCATTCTTTTTTAACTTTCTGCAATACATATTGCATTTTGCCATTTTACTGGCTTTCCATTCATGTCTGTTGTGTAGAATTTGATTACTTTGAATTATTGTCTCTTCCTGCTGTTGACTACAGTGACTAACTTCTACGCTTCTGTAGTAATTAAAAGGCAGGTCTAACAACAATACGATATACAAATTATTGCTGTGCTACAGGAGAGGAGCAAATCAAGTCAGCCATCTTGGGGGTGATACTAATTTTACTAAAGTTTTAGTTCTCCTGGAATTAATAATTTCTGATTTAACTGATTGCCCTTTTTAGTAGGGTAAATATTAAAAGACATTGCACAGATCTGACAAATCTATCATACCACAAAAATATGTTCTTTCTTACAAATGCAGATAATGTTAGGCTGTAAGAAGCTAGGATTGTGAGACCTGTAGGAAATGATCTACTGTGATGGTATTTTCACCAACAAGTGTCACTCCATGACTAACGAGCCTACACCAACTTTCACGACAAAATCACAGTTCAAAGTGCTTTAGTTACCTTATTCATTAGTTCCTTTTTTTTCACTGGCTTAACTTTTGTCACATTTCATAGCATGCAGGGGAGTAATCATGTGGCTTTATCCTTTTGAGGTAAAAAAATAGTTGCATTTCTAATCATTTCACTCCATACGAACATCTACTGCAGGGATTGTAATTACTCATAAGCTCTCAAATTCTGTGCATCACTGTGGGTTTCATTCTTCACTGTTTTATCTTGTGCTGTATGTGATAAATGTAACTACTATTTAACACAGCCATTCTGTTTTAAATCTGTTATATATATACATATATATATACATTCAAAGATGGAAATACTTATACTGACTTTTCAAAACATCTGGTGGGCTTTTTTAGGGGTTATCCGTAAACGTGCTATCAAGCCCAACAACAAAGGATTCAAAATAATTTCCTATATCTGTTAATGAAGATTTACATATGATTTATTTCAGAAATATATTCCTTTTTTCTTTTTTCTTCACTAAAGTGAGAGGAATTGAGCCTGTGCTCCTTTTATGCCATTTTTTCTGTACTAGCTTTAAGCCATCAGTTCTCTCCAACTATGATTGTTTTGGCAGGATTAAAATCTAGTTTCCTCCTTTTTCATACATAATTAAATGAATTAACTCCAGCATTCATTCATGAGGCACATTTATTCCTTGTAATCTATTTAGAAACATTATTGTTTCCCATTGATTCACCAACAGTATTTTAATTGCTAAATGATACTCAGGAAATAGTTATATCTTATTAATATTTTCATGTATCTAAGGGTATTAATATTTTCACATATCATAAAATATTTAGATTATTTAAAACTAGGTAATAAACTATTCAGTGGAAAACTGAATATTGCAAACATCCCAAAGATGTTTGCTTTTACTAATATTGAGGTTTTGTGAGCAAGGCTGGTCAGAGCACCATGAATAGACAAAACAAAACTACTCCCAAAACTGTTACCTGTGGAGGAATGTGGTGGCAGCTGAAGCCGAGGACCAGCAGTGAAGATGCAAAACTGCTTCAGAAGGCTGTCAGCAGGCTTTTCGTAACACACTTTCTGAATGAATTGAGTGAGTGGATGGGAAAGGAGCTGAGGAGAAAGGGTAGTTTGCTGTGCCAGGATAAATGTGCAACTAACCGATACATTTTCCATAAAACAAAGAGTTATAAATGAGAGAATTGTCTGGTTTTGCAGTGACTGGTGACTTTAATGTGAAATGGTGAACAGTATGATTACAATGGAAGGTTTCTTCTCTCTTCACTAAAGACAAGCTGTGTGCCGTGAAGAGTGAAACTGATCTGTAATAATGTAGTCCCCTGTCTTGTTTCAGAGAGCAATAGATACCAAATTCTACAGAAAAATAAAAGAATAGTTTTACCAGTATTGGAAGCTTCTTTCTGGCCTCATACTGCTACAATAAATCCTAAACCACAAGTATTGCTATCCTCTAGCACATGTATATACATTGGACAATTGTACCTGTAGGTGATAGGAAGTTAATTGGAAACTGAGTAGCAAAAGGCGGTATCTTTGATGAGATGAGCTGGTACAACTGGAAAAGCTAGAGAAGCTTTGAGACACACATGCTCTTCAAACCAGCTGAAGTAGTCTTATATGCCTTAACATGTTTTTGCTAGCAAGATTAGCCAGCTTAAAAAGACTTTCTTCTCACTAAAAATCTAGTTTCTCTTACATCCTTAGAATATCTTGGCTACAAAAATCTTATTTTAAAATGTTACGAGGTCTATAGATTGTTTCTTTTGATCATTTTTTAACACATTGTTTTTTAATTAAATAGGTCATTACTTTTCCCTTTTGCATTAGAGAAAAGAGTGGAGGTACAAGTGCTTCCTACTCTCTCCATTCCATGTATCAAATTAAAGTTTGACCACATTTGCAGTTATCATTCTCTGTATATTAAATGGACTTAATCTTTTACATGCATTCCTTTGTGTACAATTTTATGCTTCTAAACAATTCTGTTCATTTTTTCTGGACTGTGTTGCTCCTTTATCTTTTGTATCAGATGGTGTACTGAAAGATGAACATATTTCACAGTTCATCTCAAGCTGGGGGTTTCCTATGTATTTATGCAATAATACTATAAGTTCTAGTGTCAGTATTATATAAATCGGTGACATAATCTTTCTTTAGTCTAAACTGTGAGTTGTGGTCAATGCATCAAAAAATATCATGTAACATAAATACATTTGTTGCACCTTTATAACGTCCTTATCTTATACATGCACAAAGCTGGGGATTTATTACATTAAGCTTGGTGGAGGAATAAAAGGTTTACGTTTTCGTAAGTTGTTTTTTTTTTTTTTTTAGTACCGATATAATAATCTTACCAAACAAGTAAGAAAGTTTAGAAATAAATAAAATTTTAAAAAAACAGAATTAATTTTATTAGAAGTATGGACTTATATCTGTACTTCCGTAAACATAGAAAGTTTGGGAAAAGGTTGGACAAATAGGCGTAAGTAGTGAAACAGATTTAGTTCTCCCTGCCTTGAGAGGGTGTTCTAAATTGGACATTGTAATTTTAAGAACAAAATGCATCATTGAAATGTTTAGACCTCCCTGCATATGCATTAATCTAAGTAATTTATGGATATTTACATTTTAGTCGTCTCTCTCTTTCAAAGCACTAATAAATTGAGTAGATAATGGTCATCCTAGTATAGCGCCTTTCCTCATTCAAATCAAATACCAGCACAACAGAAGTTCAACAGTGACACCTCTTATTCTGTCTTGTCTTGTCCCCGGTTTACCTTTTTCTAATTGCCCTTCACTGTGTGTCTTGCTTCTTTTCTCCTTTGAGGGAATTTATCTGAGATTTTTTTCACATGGAAAGTAATACTGCATGTGCTAACATGTCAATTTATACAGTAATTTTTATATAAGCATGATTCCTTTTGTAAAACCAGAATGTTTTCTTCACTTTGTACTATGTTGCTTTGAAAGGACTTTTAACTAAAGCGAAAAGGTTTCTTTTAATCTAAAACAATTACAGCCATGCAGAAAGTGATGCCATTTTAATGGCTGCATATTGATTTAACAATATCACTAAAAAATGTACAGTGCTATAACTGTTCCTATAGAAACAGTCAACTATTCCAGTGTAGACAGAACCTCTCTCTGTAATATGATTATTTGAATGAGCTACCTTAAGCAAGCTAGTCATACCTGAGAACTGATATATGACTGTATGTGGTTTCATTAATTTTAAATAAATAGATATTTCGGTAGACCATTGTGGGTGCATTCCTCTGTTAAAAAAAAAAAAGCGCCTCTAGATTCTTCATGTCTAGATTCTTCATGAGAATCAATGAGACCCTTACAAGAGGTTAAAATGAAGCATTGAAAAATCAAGCCTTGGCTACAGATAAATGCAGATAGTGTACATTTAGGTGTTTTCAAAGTCCATTTCAAATTTTACTGCTCTTCTGAATCTGTTTCACAGTGAGCTGTGCCATTTATTTTTCTGTCTTAATGGTTCAATAATTTGGGAGGGCTGTTTTCCACCAGTGGTACACGTGCTACCAGCCCCTCTGCCTAAATCCTATGAGGCAAGAAAACTTCTAAGCTGGATGCACACTTTCCAGCCAAAAATCCATCTGTGTGAGTCACCAGCCCATAGCTCTTAAACCTTTTTAAAGTGAATGATGATCTCCCTTTTTTTTTTAAATCCATGGACCAGCTTATGAAGATACTATACTGGTCTTCACTTAAAATCAAATTAAACTAATTTAAACTTCAGGTGTCATTCTAGTACTTCACTTTTTGTCCCAATTTCTTGTCTGCTTGCCTGGCAAGCCATGCATTAGTCTGTTCAGACTTTTTTATTATTTCACATTTTTTTCTGACTATCTCTGATGCCTTGTGATCTGCTCAGTACAATTTGAGAGCCACTAGTTTGTGAGGACTCTTACTCTCAGTAGAGAAGAGAGGCTGAGGAAGGCTCTGTGAGTTGTCCACGCTCGATGCATTGAGGAGACAATGGGTTGGGAGCCATCATGGTGGCTTCATGGACACCTCTGTATTTCTCTAGTGAGCTGCCATATGTGAGAAAAGGCTGAAAAAAGATGTATAATGAGGTAAAAAAAAATAACCTGTTCTGAAGTACGAATATTTATCTAAAGATTTCCTCCCTTTGCTGCCTCTTCTTTAGGTCACAAGAGGACCATATAAAGAGGTGATCTTGCTGACCAATTACCATTAATATTTGAACAGGTTTGTCATTGCTGAGTTAGCAGCTGTTAGAGCCTGTTCCTTGGTGAGTTTTTAATTCATGATATCTGTATCATAATAGAGCTAGATGATATCTGATGAGGTATAGATCAAATGGACACATAAAAGTTCCAGGCAGAGGCAATTTCTACCAGTTAATAAAAGATCCCAGAGATGGATCTTGCACTTTTAGCTCCTTTTTATTGATGCCATTGAGACCTTGCCCCGTAACACGTAAATCAGTACTTTCTGTCACGGCCAGAAGAGAGCTTCAGAATACAGAATAAAAGCTTCCTTACATTAGTCTCATGTGGGTGCAGTACCACTAAGCAATTGATGGGAACAGGGAAGAACTCAGCCACTCTCAGCGTGAAATGGAAACACTCTGGCCAAAACGTTCACACGCTCATAGCAAGGAAGTGCTTTCTCACAACACCTACCTAGCCAACTGACATATACGTGATAAGGGCTCTTCCAGAACAAATACCTGTCTTCTTTTTACAGTCGCTGTGATGCACAGCAATGCACATCCAGAAATAAAATGCAGTGAGGCAAAGCTCAAAAGCTAGTGTCAAACCCTACAAGCACCTTGATTGCGCAGACTTGACCAACTATAATTTCCCCCCTCTAGGTTCCCACCTTTCTGCACAGTTGATCTGCTTCAGGTGCTTTATGAGGCATAGGATACTTAACCTCCTTGCTGTACTGTCCTGTCCATCAGGCAGGGCAGGGTCATGATGTGGACTCATCCCTTGTTTTCTACAAGTTCAGGGCTTGCAGGAGGGCTCTGCTATGCGCTAGCCCTCCGGGACAGCTGGAGTTCATGGCAGCGGACTTGGCTGGGCAGATGCTGCCATGCTTAGACATGAGCTTAAAAGAAATGATAAGCATTATCTGTTCTTACCTGGCAAGTGAAAAGGAGAAAGATGGGTGAACTGCCTGCATCCATTCTCCTTTACAGTCCCAGAAGGGGATAATCTTGCCATTTTAAAAGGTAGACCCCAGCCTTAAGAAGCCTTTAGTATCCTCTGCTTTCCTTAACTTCTGGCACGTGAGCCAAAATATGTAACAGGGTGAATAGTGCTGCTTTACTTTTTATAAGAATTAATAGTAGGATGCTCCAATGTTTCTTAAGTTTAATGATGGGACCACTAGTGATGATCTGAATTGCAGATGGTAATGGTTCCTTCCTCTCTGATTTGTCTTTGATAGTTTCTTTGATGTAGAAGAACTATGAGCTTAATTTGCACAGCATTACTCCCACTCCTATCAGTCTGTTGATGAGCTATCTTTATTAAATTTTTCACCATTTTGGGATTATTTACATATTTCCTGATTTTTAATGAGATCCTGTTTTACTACACAGAGAGCCTACTGATGAGCATCTGGTACCTTATGAGTTTTGGTACTCTTAGCATAGTATTTAACATTTCGCTCCTATTACAAATTATTCCACTCCATCAGAAATTACTACCATTCTTAATTGATGTGCAATGTCTTGTCAGAGAAATGGCAAGTGGAGATGATAAAATGAGTAGCAGGATAAAAATTACGAACACGTTCAATTGGTGGTTTTGCCTTGTATTAATATGAACATATGGGATATTTTCAAAATAAAACATGAAAATAAATATGTTTGTGTTTTTACAAATTCTCTGCTAAGTTATAATGTTCGCTTCTGTTCTAACTCCAGCTTCCTTCCTCTCTTTCTTTTCTAGAGCAGAATATCTTCTGAAAAGAAAGATTTCTCTTACTGCTGAGCAGAAGAGTGAAAATCTGTTTTCACAGATCCCTTGAATATAAAGAAGAATCAATTTTTGGCCAGAAAATAAATTAAGGTTTTTGAAACTCTGTTAAACATGAAATGCACACACTTAACTATTCTTATTTTCATGAACTGATACAGTTATAATATTTAATGTTTTTATTGAGAATACCATGTGACATCACTCGCTTTCCAGTTTCTGACACTTTTTTCTCTTGTGCTCTAGTATTTCGTTCAACTTTGGTTTTGGGCAGCACAGTGAGAAAGAGAAAAAAAATCCAGATTTGCAAACATAAGAAAAATTTCCTTCAAAATTTTGCGTTTTTTTAGGGTCAGTTCAGGAGATGGAGTCTAATTTATTGCCCAAAAAGAAACAAACAATCCTAGGAGCTGTTCTAATCTGGTTTGCAGAGGTCCCCCAAGCACATCCCTGAGACTGGAAAGAGGGAAGGTACTAGTGCACCCAGGACCAAGGTCTAACACTGGTTACATTTTGAGGTTTCCACTGCAATTCGACTAGCAATGAGAGCAGCACTTGTGCAATATGCAGCCTATTAAAAATACTTACCCATGAGAAAGAGCTTATTTGGCTACAAATATACACAGTCATTAAAACAAAGATTCTGGAGAAGAGCATCAAGGAGCTGCAAGCTTTTTTTTTTGGGGGGGGAAGGGGGAGTCTGGGGCACAAAGGCAATGCTATAGACCACTCTCTAGCTTGCAAAGAACTATTTTTCTACCGGGCAAATTTTGTCATTTTTATTTCACAGCTTGCCAACTTGCCCATCCTTTACATCAGAGTATCTTGATGCCTGTGAAAGTCCAAGAGTGCCCATTACTAATGAGGTTCTTCTCGCTGGAAATAATGTACTGGACTCACTGTGAAATTTAAAGAAATCTGCTTTTATTTTCCATTTTAAAGAGCAGTCCCTTAAAGTAGAGTTTACTGAATAATGCAAGGTATTCTAGGAATTAGGTATGCAGGGTTAAAGCAAACATCAAAGAATTACACTGCTAGCTTGTTCTTAACATGTCTGCTTTGTAATCTGTAGAACATGTCCATGTACAAGAGAAAAGCAATTTATCTGAATCTCCAAACGGTAGAATCATTTAGCTAATGTGATTTATTTTGATTGGAAATATCTCCTCATTTGCCTCTCCCAATGTAACCATTAATTTAAAATTTGAGTGATAATATGTAGTTAAACACTAACATTTCAAATATATTTTACATATCTACAAGGCCTATAATAGACAGCAGGTTCTGTAATTACAAATAAGGCACTATATAAAACAAAGCAATATATTTTAAAATGCAATGCCTTTTAGATTGTGCTTTTCCTTCTTTTAAAAGAAAGCTAGGAATTTTGAAGGGTACATGGAGAGGATCGCTTTTTATTTGATGAATTGAGTTTATAATAAAATGGCTCCAAAGACCAAATAAAAAATATCTGAGATGGCAGAAGGCAGGATATTAATGTATTGATATCATCTGGATAATAATACAGTATGTTCC
This sequence comes from Scopus umbretta, assembly GCA_013400535.1. Classification (NCBI taxonomy): domain Eukaryota; kingdom Metazoa; phylum Chordata; class Aves; order Pelecaniformes; family Scopidae; genus Scopus; species Scopus umbretta. The sequence continues at coordinate 28,106 of VZTL01018306.1, read as the reverse complement.
TGAACTTAGAGGTTTTCAGAAACTTTGAGAACTAAAATGGCTATGTTTTTCAGGTATCAAAAATTTATGAAGTACATTTTATAGTTTAAAAGGTGTACTTAAAAGTAGGTGATATATGCACACACACGCTTGTGACTGCATTGTCCTGATGAAGCTGCAGAGTGAATCCATAAGGATCAACTCTATTCCTGAGAAAATTTCCTCTACAAGCAATAAGTGGGGCTGTAGGACTCCTGTGGCAGCTCCATACCTCACGATGCAGGAGGCGATGATGCAAAAAAACAAAGACCGACTGCAATGTATAAACATCTCAGCTGTCCTCAGATGCCAGAACAGCCCTTGAGGCAGCAGGTAGCTTGTGTTGGTGGCTGCATCAATACACCAAGTAAGAAACCGTAAAGTTCCTCTGTGTCACCTTTGCCCTCTTCTTAAACCCTCAGGCCAAGCACAAGTCCAAATTCGTTGGTGCCACATGTTCACATTGTGGCTGAGTTCTTTAATACTGAGCATGTTCCAAAAACATCCCTCTTTTCACTGTTTTCAAGGGTTAATTCAATAAAGAAAACACAATAAAAGCTACTGAAAAGTCTGGAGCAGGAAGGAAACTGGCTTACTGCTCCTTGGTTTCCCATGCTGCCAGTGTAATAAATTGCCTTTTTCAACAAGGTGGCTACAGCTGGCTTAGAATTTAACTTTCTTTTATTTTTTTTTAATTTCTAAGTGTAATTAAGAATGAATACATCAGTCCTAAAAGTATGAGCCCTTGTCATGGGAGTAGGAGGGGGCAGAAGAGTTTCATTGCTGCTGCACTCATGGTGGAAGATGCTCCTTTGAAAGTATCATCCATCTGGGGTGATCACTGGGAGGGGGGAGTAAAACACCCATCCTAAGCAACCTGGTTACAAAATTTCCTTTAATGTCTGTAAGGGCAGGAATCTGGCTTTTTAATTTACAAGAAAACCGGATGGATATTTTAAAAACTGCTAAAAACACCTTATACCAACTTTTTTCATGATTTCCAGCTCCCTTGCTCTACCTGGTGCTTAAGCTTGTTATAGGAAGGACTTTTATCACTTTCCTCGTGTATCTTATTCACCTTTGTATGGCTATGCTTTCCTTTGTTTTTTCTGCATGAAATTTTTTCTTTGTACTGTTCAGTTGGTTTGCTGAACAGCTAAGTGTTTTAAAAAATGTGTATGTTTTATTGAAATATGTTTTCCATAACCTAATTGCACTGGTCACTCCATATACTGTGCTAAATTGCTGATCACTGTCTAAATTTTAATTAAAAAATAGTTCAAGACCATAGTTGAAGTACAACTTTATTATTTTTGGGTGGCAGATTTTATTTTTATGTAGATTTTTCTGGGTGAGGGTATGAACAAAATGTATGATGATGAAGAAAAGGACACTGATTGTGCTTCAGCCTTTCAGAGCACTGAATAGATGCAGCTTGTACGGTGTTTCTCTTCAGCTCTGTACTAACACACAGGCCTGACCTGAGGATGCAAATTCTATAAGGAGATAACTCTTGAAAGCAGTATTTTAACTTCTACTCATGCAAATACCTTAATTGTTCACAGGACATTTTCAATTATGTTTTAAAAGAAACAAGCTAAATTCATGTTCTCTGTGCTGAAAGGACTTGTTCCTTCATTCAGCAGATTTTTATATCATAAAAAGAAGAGCAGCGTCTGCACAGTATTTGAAAGTTAGGCCTTTGTTTTACCAAATATTATGTGCCTCTGGGACAGGAAGAAAGCCTGTGCAACAGGTTTCTGCACCCTTGCTGACGTGTTCGGACAAATTAACTTGTCATGACGAGCTTTGCTTCGTCTTCCTGAGGGGAATCAAAGGGGTGTGGAGTGCCATAATGCCGCCTCACTTTTACTCAGTGGGTATCTTTGATTTGTAGCTATTTGAATGGATTTTTCTTTACCCATGTGATGCTGCTCCTCCAATCTCTGCACTTGCATAGACCTCATGTAACGTAAGCCTACATCCTTCTCCTTGGACTAGGTACAGCCAAAACAGACAGCTGTTTAGATCTCCCTGGCGAAGGATCCCATCGGTCTCGCCCACACTGGATGCGCATACGTGGTCTCCTGGCTGTCAGACCCATCTGTTAGGATGGCATGGTGCCCATCCTCAGCCTTCTGAGATAGATTCACTGCAACACAGATGCAAAGCAACCACTGGGTTTAGGGCAGGCGTTCTATAGAGCAAAGCAAATAGTGTCTATTATATGGGAAATAACACCTTTGGGCTATTACCAGCACCATATGTTTATTTGGCATATATGTGTTGTGTAGATACGTCATGGGATATGTAGATACAAAAGACACAAGTCAAAATATTTGCACCTAGAAGCATGAAATTAGACTCCTAAGTGTGTATGTCTGTGTAGAGAAAGCTGTATATACACACACATATATATGTGTGTATTCTGTTTTTCAAAAAGCAGAATACTCTGCAGTCCCCTGTATAGAAACTGACATACACTCAAACCTTCTGAAAATCAAACCATTTGAAAATATGCACTGGAGAGACATGCAGCATGGCATTCTTTAGCAAGAAGTTCTCCTTTAGCCTCCTGGTTTTGTAAATGTCGTTTTTTTCTGATACCATTCTGGGTAAGACAATGCCATCTGGAAGTGAGACTTCGAAGAAACAGGCTTAGCCTCCTAAGCGCAGTCAGGCGATGCACCGACGTGTATGGAGAACACTGCATTTACTGGCTGCAGAACTGCCTCCAGAGCATCACTTCGCGAGCGTGCAGGCAGGTTCACGTTATGTTTTTCAAATAACAGACGGTGGGGCTCCAGCCTTCTTTCTCCTCAGAGTTTTGTGTACAGCTGCTCTCTGTGCGCTCTTGGTGTGAGGTCTTCTGACTTCTCGCTCTGTATGAGGGTGGGTGAGCGCTCGCTGGAAATGTGGGTTCAGTGATGGCAGTGTGCTGGCAGCAGAGCAGCAGGAGGTCTTGCTTACACCCACAGGGCCAAACAAAGGTCCCTTTGTGGGAGTGCAGCAGCTCCAGAATACACAGTTTGTCATCAGCAATTATCTGGGTGTCAGAACTGAAGATCTGCCACAACACCTACAACCCTGAAACACAGTCTGCCTCTGTCATGTAGGGTTTTTTATTCATTACTACACTAAATGCCCTTTGTAACAATCCAAGTGAGAGGCTCTATGCACCACTACTTATAAAGGACATACAAAGTTCCCCGAGCGCTATTAAATGTTGGAAGGATGTAAAAGAGCAATAGAGTAAATGAAAACCAATCCCATATATCTTTCTGTGTATTTATGGTTAGACCTCATAGAATTGTGTGAATTCCCTATTGTTTTAGAGTCCTTTTTGAAAGACACAGAGGTCCATTTATATCCTCAGAGTTCATTACATACTAGTTCTGAATAGAGGAGGACTACGGTCGGTCACTGGTACTATTTTCAAAATTTTCTCTTTTTCAACATTCATTTAAAAGAAGAGGTTTATTCAGTTAAATTCACCAGGGATGGCTGCACAGGAGAAGGGACTGAAAGCTCCAATTCACTTTAATTTGTCTGTTTGCTTACAGTCTTGGATTTGGAATACAGTATTGGAATGCAGTAGCAAACAGCCAGAAGTTTTTTTATTCATTAACATACTCTTTGAACTAAGTACATTGAAAATACACATTCGTTTCTGTAACCATGAATATAGGTTCTGGTTCCAGTAAAAGACAGGCAATGAACTCTATGATAAATGCACTGCAGAGTTTAGTTCTTTGTGGGCCTCAGTGTGGTAGAAAGTGGAAATATAAAATTCTGTGATTCACACCATGGAGGCATTGACTCCTCTTTGACACAGCCACTGGGGCTCTGCTCGGAGCTTGCTGTTGGACAGAACTGTTCTGATGGGCCTGACATTCAGCAAATGCTAAATCTCAGTGAATTTAGTCAGGGCTGGTGCTTAAATGTTATGCTGATTCATGCCATGAGAGGACTAGCAATCCAAAGAAACAAACACAGAAAAATAAGAAAACAGGGAAGAACAAACATTCAGCATAAAACTTCAGTAGTTACCACACCTAACACCACCATCTCTGCCTACAGCTAAAGGAATGACAGAAGTACTTCCTATGGTGTTGATGAGGCAGGGCAAAATTTTGTCCACAAGTTCAACACACAGCCAAAACCCAGGTAAACTCCAGAGTCCAGTTCAAACCTCTGGGTTACCACCTGTACTCTCCACTCAAAGACCCTCAAGTGGTCTAGAGGGCATATGGGTTTTTGCAAGGCTCAAGCTGCCACAGCTGCCAGATGAAACTTCCCAACTCCATCCAGCCTGGCCCTAAGCCATGGCTTTGCTGCGTGGTGGTCCACTTGCTACAGCTCTGGGGCAAAACTGCTCATCCTCAGCCGAGTCGATGCTTGCACATCCTCATCCTGTCCCTGCTGACCATGCAGGGCCCTCCAGCGCACTCCCTTACCCTCCATGGGTTAGGAACTAGCCAAGCCCCTACTTGGTGGGTGATCAAGCGGGTCCTTCGGCCCCAGAAACACCAGGTTGCAAATTGGCCCAACTCTACATTTATTTGCGTAAGTCCATGGATGAACAATCAGAATTACACAGTTCTACCCCATCTTTTTTTCTAAATATATGATCTACAAAACAATGACAAAGGAAGTTAAGTATGTGGCGCTTTGTGTTGTTTGATAGGCCTCAAGTACTATCTATGTATCTATGCATCTATCTATCTATCTATCCATACACCCATTTATCATAGTTCTAGTTTTATTTTGTTCTGTTTTTTTCAAGCAGAGTAATTGAGTGGTATTTGCTGTATGACATACAAGTATGCGGTCATAATATTTGATACATAATTCTCGGAATGATAGGTAAGATATCATATTAAAACCAGTAATTATGAACTGAAGTATAATTACAAAATGAGATGCCTGTTTAAATAAATGAGTACTGCTGTATGTAAATTTTTATTTTATTTCCATGCTTTCCTTCATCCTAGGAAGCCTTAAAAATGTGTATCAAAGGTATATCCCCTCGTCCAGTTTTCCCTTTTTTCTTAAAATTATATTGCATGATATATATTTTGTGATATGTGTCCATCTGATTTAACAGCTTAAAGAAATAAGCAAGCCTTCGTAGTTGTGCTTAACCTTGTTAACAATATTCCGCAGTCTGTGGAGTTGCTGTCCCACAGGAATTTTTCTCTGGGTTTTAAAATAAAGGCCTGCTTGTACATAAATGAAATATTTGTTGTTGTATAAGGACACAATCATTTCCTAAATATGCAAATTAAATAACCACTTTACCCCTGCTTGATGTACAGAGACAGTGGGACAAAAAGTGCCTTTGTACCTGTGTGTTCCCACTGATGTGCCAGCATCTCAGTACAACGTTACTGCTACTAAAAAGATATCTGCTGCATTTCTCTGCAGTCCAGAAGACAGCAGAGCCAGAGAAGGGAGCTATGTCATTCTGAAAAACACTCCTGTTTTCCTTTAGCAGAAACATCTCCTGTATTTTTGAGCCCGTGAATAAATTACAAGGCTTTAATTACTTAAACTTGTTTTTGGAGTAAAAGCTTTTTTTCAAGTGTTTCCATACCGACTGAGTGGACATTCATCACAACCAGATATTTTTGCTCCCTTACTGCTGGGCTGAATGTGACATTTTGTTTAAGCCTGTGTAGTGAGAGCATTTGTTCTAGGAGGTTTTTTTCTTTTGGTAACGGTGCTGGTTCCCACCCCATACCCGCTGACTTCTCTTCCCCATTCAGTCCCCTGGGCTGTGCCAGCCATCAGTGGAGCCACACACTGCACTGGATGGATGAATGAATGAATGAATTTCTTGATGCTTCACGTTGCCATGTCTGCACTGGTGTGGTCCTCAGGAGTAAGCAGAGAACAGCAGAGGCATAGACTGTGGACATCAGTTACAGAAGACAGTGGCCATCTCAGTATAGTTATCTTTTTCCCCCGTTACTTACACTTTTCCCAACACTTTTGATCAGTCATAAAAAAGCATGTCTAATAGCATAAGAATTTGTGCACCGTATCACTTCATGATGAGAAGTTCAGTTTATTTATTTACTGCCTCATCTCCCAAATACTGGGAGTTTTATGCAAAACAAGGTTCCAAGCGTAAAATGAGTACAAACTTCTAATTCAATGTTCTTCTAGAAGCTTGTATGAGACAAAACAAAAAATACAACTTCTAAATTATACATTCAGTACTTAAGTACTCCTAGCATTTAAATGCTGTTATCTGCACTGAAATCAGCTTTTATTGTGGCCTTGGTGTCAATACAGAGGTCACTGTCTCCAAGAAAGCCCAGAAGCACAACCTGAAAACATAGTGTTTTCTGAGTGCACACCTCCAAGCTCGGGAAGCATCAGGAAGGGACAAGAATTAGCCAGCTCAGTCACTTATAGATTGACATACACACCGTGCACTTTTGCCACAGGCAAGACCGAGTTAATTACATCCATGGAAAGGTATACCTCTCCTGATATAGGAGGGCAGAACACGCATGTCTAAATTATGATTAATAGAGGTGTGAAAGAGACAATTCTTGCCGGCAGAGTTTGACCAAGCAGATGGTACGCATTCCTTCAGAATTAGCTTAGTCGCCTTCACTGCAACTTGTTGACACACTTTGAATTTTAATAGAAGAAATTATTAAGAAGAATTGCTGTACAGCATTAACAGGCATGACGGATGCTGGAAGAGAGCAGAAAAAAGAAAAGGTGGCACAGAAAATCATCATTTTCTCATTTTTATCCTAGCGTGATAATCGGTTAAGAACTAAGCCCAACAAAATACCTGTTCCTTTGGACACTGAGACAACCCTTGTGGTGGTAAAAAAGGGTGATCTAAATTATGCCATTGACATAAATGAATCAAAGAAGTCACGATTAAGTGTAAAGACTGTGATTTATGACTACTAGAAATCTGCAGTGCTGTTAAAAAAGGTAATAGCAGGTACTGGCTGACAGAGTCAGAAAGACCAGAACAATATGATTACAGCCAGGAAAGGAGATAGGGTTATCCAGGAGTCCTACGGAAAAGCAGCACGCCAAGGAAAAATACAAACTGAGGTGGCTTCTTCATTTTATCATCTTTAGAGAATCAGCTTAAAGAGCTAAAATATGTAAGTTTGTTTGATACAGCAAGGAATATTTAAATTTGGAAAAAAAAAGCAATGTTATGAAGCTATGTGAGATATTTTATATGGGTGATATTGTTTGTCGTCATTATTTTAAAAGTATCATGTGAGTAGCTGTTACTGCCTTTGCAGCGTGGCAGATGAGGACATGACCCAGCTTTGAAGATGGCAAAGTTCCTTTTCTTCAGAAATGTGGAATTTTCTGGGCTATCCCGCTCGAACTCAGGAAGGTCATGCACTGACCACAGCCTCCAGATGTCTGCAGCAGCCTGAACTCCTCACCAATCCTCTTGCTTCAGACTTGTCTATTCATTTTGAATAGAGCTAAAAATTACATATTTTCAGGAGGGAGGGATTGTCTCTAGAGACACTTATGGACAATTACTTTGATAATTTTTTGGTGTGGTTTTTGCCCTTCAGTAAATTCAGTGAGCTAAGTATACTATATAGATCTAACATACAAACCTGTTATAAAATGAGCAGTTACTGAGGGATTTCCGCAGCTTCCAGAATTGGCACCATGAAATGTGAATTTTGCAAGGAAAGGTAAAAGGGAAAAACGATTTGAACATGTACCATCCTGCCAGTTAGTGTAAAGAATGTGGTCTGGTTCGGTTAACAACAACATTTAAGCAGTCAATGATTTCCTTGCTGTATTGTTTCTCTCAGGTGTTTCTGTTCTGCCTCTTACCAAGATAGTAAAATGCCAGTTACTGTATTTCTCTCTTTTTCACAAAAATCAGTCTCTCAACATGAATCATTGGCCTATAGATGAATCATTTCGAGCTATAAAAAGTCCACTGGAAAAAAAGTAACTTTTAGAATTGAGGCCATTGTGTTTTCTAGATTTTATTTTGCCACTTAACATCATTTGCAGTGAGTCACACCGTAGTATCCATCGGTAGCTTGACTTGTATTCTATGTCAGTGTGAACCAAAGTTTCTACTCCAATATTCTTGTTAGGCAAATCTTTCCAAAACAGTCATAAATGCTGATATGAATGGTCAGGCATTTTTTCTTACTGTTTCACAACATTGTTTTTAACTCTGAACTAGAAATACATGTATGATCACCTGTTCTGTTTTCTCCGTATTTCTCTTCAGTGATGAGTCATGCAAAATTACAGACTGTCTCCTAGAAAATTTAACGAATAGGATTTCAGACAATTCTCTTTTTCCTTACTTAATAGCCTTAGTCTCTTTCTAAAGAAATCAATCTACTGTCAGGACAGGTATCTGGAATCATGGCGACCACCGAATCCCTTTTTGCGGCACCTTTTGTACTTTAAACAAGTATTGAAAATAGGCTGGGCTTTTCTCTCATTGTGAAGGAATTTCTTTCTGTTTGTAATTTCCTGCCATGAAAGATTTCATGCAGATAATGGTTTTCAAAGAATGCAATTGCTTGCGCAATTTGAGACGATAGCTTACTAGTTTTCGTTTCCTGCCCTGGCCTAAGAACAATAAGAAAAGCTTAACAGAAGCCTAGCAAATTTTGGCTTGCTTTATCCTTCTGTTGCTGCAAAACAGAAATAACAGTATGATGGAATATAATTTACATGAACTCAGTCAAAATAACTTTATTATTTACTGACCTGCTCTCCTAATCTTGCACATTACAGATTCTCAGAACACATGAGATCACTGGGTGGGCTTCTAGAATGGTGCTTCTGGTCAGACTGACACACAGAGCCATATGACAGATGTCAGGCGTCAAAATAATTCTGGTTTACAATATATTTCTGTGAGTCACAAACACTGGAATCAGTTTTTTAACTGTATGGTCAATATATGCATTGTCAGCTTTAGTAATGTACTATATATTGTTATTTTCATATAAAAGTATTTATAAAACCTAAGTGTTTTTATATTCAAAGCCCATGTTCGCCTCAGTTTGAGATATTGCTGTCCAGTGCATCATTTTATATATGCACTGAGAGAGCAGGTCTATTCCTGGAAAATCAAAGGGAATAATGAAAAGTAATTGCCCATGGATTTCAGTTCAGCATTAGTGTTTCATGTGAGTCGCTCGTCAGTTCTGCAGCCTTCAATGCTTCATTAATATTCAAGAACATTTAGACAACAAATTATGGCCTCTAAACACTTTATATAAAATGTTAATATAATCAAACGTCTATACTTTATCCCCAGGTTCTATTCTGTGAACATGAAACACACTGTTATATTTAGTGGAGTGTTTTATTGTGATGACAGTAATTTCCTAAAGGTATACTGGCATTATTAATATGCATTTGTATTCCAGACAAATAAAGAAGATCTTAGTTGGTTAATAATAAGGAATGAATATTATACTTACCAAGAATCAATTTTTATTTTCAAAGAGGTCTTAGTCTAGGGAATAACAAATTATTTAGGTAGAAAACCAGAAGTGATGTTAATAGCAACAACTATAAGGCAAATTGAAGGAATAAATTAACAGACAAAATAGAGGAATGAATCACCAATTATTATTCATGTAAGCTTTGTTTTGTTATTGTTATATACTTTGTATCAGCAACCCTGAATACGAGAGACTGGTGAAATGTTCACATTTGCAGTAGGCTTTCATACTTACCCAGCTTTCTGCAAAAAAAAACAACCCAAAACAAACAAATGCAAAAAAACCACACACCCCCCCAAAGTAATAAACTGTAAACAAGTTTATACAAAATTTTACCTTTTGAGGCAGTGTTTTTATATTTCTGATGTAGAAAAAGGTCCTATAAGTGTGGGAACTACATAGTAGAAAGCACTTGCTTTTCAATGTGTTTACAGTTTGGCGGTGTGGAGCATCTGAGATGTTTTCTTATGGATGGGAACAATGAAAGATGTGAGGAAGAGAGTCTTTCCTTCTCTGTTTTTTTCTTCTGATATTGAATCTTTTATTTCCTCCCCAAATTACTTCCTCCTGTTTCCCACAAAACATTTTCTATAAAATTTCCTTTCCCACTAGACATGTGTCAGAAGATCTGCCATCATTAGCTTGTCCACTTTGCTTGCTGCCAGACCTTGTAGCCTCCTCTCCTCAGGTCCTTCCACCACCATCTCCACATGCTTGCTGAAGGGAGAAGCTGTGAGGGAAAGTAGGGGAATTTTTCATTCATGGAGGAGCCAGAAAGATGTTTGGGACTGCACAGCCAGCCAGCAGGAGCTTCTGTTCGTGCCCTGAAATCTTGTATGCAAGGGGAGAACACAGCAGGAAAGCTTGAGTCATTTGTCAAGGGACAAAGCCATCATAGCAGGGGAAACAGCTGCCTTTGGCCAGCTTTCCAGAGGATACAGGAGAAACCAGGGAGGAGCCAACTAGGAGCTTGTCCGAGTCCTAAAGAAATTTATTGAGGGGTCTGAAAGTTCCGGATTATGAGACCCTCCCAGAGGACCCGGCCTAATTGTAGCCTGGGTTTATACTGATTACCTTCACTGGTGAGTGCCATGATCTGGAAGATAGGCAGGCGTGACGTGCATGTCCGCATACTGGGAACTAACAGCTGCCTGCATTCATATTAAGATTTATTCCCTAGAGATTCATCCCATCCTTCTATTTGGAAAGATGTTATGTTATGCTCATTATAGGTAAAAAACTAACTGGTAAGCATAATAAACTGAGTTTGCAAACAGTGCTTTAAAAGAACTTCTACATTAAGACTCATCGTTTTCTACACTCATAACTTCCCACAGCATTTATCTTTGAGATCATCCACAATTCCCAAAGAAAGCTGTGGGGTTAGAGTCTTACCCTGTTGTTTTGACTTCTGTTACATTAAGGGGGTTCAGTGGCCCAAGTCTAGATGGCCTGCAGCGAGTAAAGCTTCTAGAGGTCTCTCCTCTGCTCACTGCCCTGCCTATGGCATCTGCACCCCATGGTCAGCGCAGCTCTGTGGCATGAGATCTCCGATGGCTGCTCCAATCTCCTGCAAGACTAGGGAGGATGTGGCTTTTGGAGCAGGAGGCACAGACAAGCGTATCTCAGCATAGAGGGATTTTGTACCATCGTGGCCAGAACAGAGAAGGATTCATAGTACAAACTGGTTTGTGCTGCACACACAAAATATCGCAGACATTGGTGCATATTAGGCGCTGTTAATTCTACAAGTTATTAATCCAAAATGCTTTAATCCAAACTATAATTCCTAGTCTGCTAAGACAAGAATTGAAGTTCCATAGCCAGACAAGGTGAAGATGGGAACTGTAGGAAAAGTTTATGAACAACCCAAACTACACACCAATTTTCAAATTAGTGTTGCATAATCGCACTAAAGTGTGCCTGTTCCTTCAATCTTAAACAACCTCTCTGGCACAGGAATCTTCAGCAACAGTTTCTCAGTGGCCTGTGCCCTGTTGTTCAAGACTGAAAGCTGATTCACCCTATCATCAAGTCTTTTATAGGCCTCTCAAGTTTTTGGTGACCAAGAAAGTCATGTTGGCCCCTTTCCCAAAAGGCATTTGAGAGCTGTCTGGGGGAGGCGGGCTGCATAGCTTCCACGGCCGTCAGAGGCAGGGCAGCATTCCTCTGCTCCCAACCCTCACCCATCTGTCCCCCATCAGCTGGAGGATACTAAAATAAATCGGGAGTGGGCTGATGTAGAAGCAGTGTTACAGAAGGTATGTCCTCCACAGGAAATGTGTAAACAAATATTTGGAAGATCTAAAAATACAAACAAGGAGGCCTCTGTGGCACAACAATGAACCTTAAAAAGTCTACAGCACATGTTCTACACACAGTTGTTAAATAGCAAAGTTAAATTGCTAAATAAAAGTAGTTTTCAACAGCCAGAGCTATAGACTCTTCAACCTCAAGGCAGTATCCTTAATATTAAATTTTTAGTTTAACATCTTGTAGTTTTAGTGTAGTCTCATCTGCATAAAACAGCAATATTAGATACATTAAAAACAAATATCATTCAAAGCATCCAATGAGAACTTGCTCAGACTCCTGCATAATGTTGCCTTTTGGCCTGGCCTTTGTTACCAAAAAAAAAAAAACAAACCAAAAACCCAAAAAACAGGCTTACATCTGTAATACTGTTCAAAAAAGTTCTGGAAGCTCTTCTGGAGATGATTGTATCTGCCCTGAGTTTTGTCTAGTCCTAAACACTTGAGAACTTCCTACCTGAGGACCAGCAGTCCCTCTCCCTCACTGTACTTGGTCAGTAAAAAGTCTGTAAGAAGCACTATGTGGGGGCAGTGCTACGACATTTCTACTTGTCCTGTCTTTAATACCACCATTTCTCCCAATCAAAGCACACAAGTAACTCGTATCCTGTTGCTCCTGCTCTGCCCAAGACCTTCTGATGCTTATGACTCTTTCCCCTTGAGCCGAATCTCTGCTCAGTTATGTGTCATGAGCAGACTCCACACCCTTACAGCCATATTCCCTCGCCCTGGCCAGAGACGTGCATGTGAGGAATGAAGTTACTCCCAGCCATTACTGATCTCTGTGGCACTGCATATTTCTCTAGCCCAAACTCTTATTTTACACTATTGCTCTCTGTCTTTGCTACCCAAGCTAGTCCTTTAGCTGTGCAATTAACTGATCCTCACAATATTTAATTATCTACCTCATAAAGATGTCTTTGACAGGCTTTTTGAAGAGGTTGTAAGGCAAAAGTGCCCTAAAAGATTAGGTAAATTAGGAGCACGGTTACGCAGCTATGCTTTTCACAAGCAGTCTGATTTGTCAAAGATGAACTCCTTTCTGTGACTTTATGTGAATTATCTCCAGTTAAATTCTAACTTTCTGGGGGTTTCTTGAGTTTCATTCTAGCCAGTACTTTGTCCTCCTCATTCTGGCATGACCTTTCTCGGCAATGATGAACTGGGATTTTAGTGATGGGATTTGTTTGCATGGTCACAGCCAAGGACATTTAAATATTTTTTCCTCTGTTAAAATTTGATACATTGGAGTTTTTAAAGGTTTTCTTAGCAGCTGGAAAGCAATCACATGCCGACTCTTACATTCTGTAACATTAGCCATTCCAGCTACCAGACAGTTTTGCTAATTAAAAGGATCTCCACCCCTCATGAACAATGCTGTTTGATTCAAGGCTTCCTCTCATCTTTCTCAGCACGGACACTTTTGGATCAGTCTTCTAGGCACTTCTCTACTGACTTCGTTGCTCTACTGCATCTCCTTCCTCCAGCTGTTGGTTCGTCCTTTGCAGAGAACCAGTAAGGAGAGACAGGAAAGCATATTCCCACAACGCTGCTGCTTCTCTAAATTGTTATCAATGCTCCATACTCCTACCATGTGAAATTTACTCAGCGTAGCCCACACCCCCACCAAAGGGCAGGGGGAAATGAATCACTTGGTCTCCTGCCTTCAGAAAATGGGAATAATTTTTTCATTTGTTGCTTTTTGAAAAGAGATCAGATTTATAACTCCAACAACAGGTTAGCTTCCTTTTCTCTTCTTTAAAGTGTGTTTCATGAGTTATTTACCTCCCTGCAAGCCCAAACTTACTTCACTGAAAAATTCTTGTCTGTTTCTGAGGTTGACCATAACACCTTCTATTTCCAGTTGCCACTTCTTGCCCTTTTGGTCTATACCATAACTATAATTTCTCTTTGTGATTACTGCTTAGACCTCCTGTCTCGATGTAGTTGTCATTTGCCTTGGTATTTATTTTCCTCCTCTGAGAAATAAATGTATGCTAATTTGTGCTACCTGACAGTCATGCCCAAGGGACTATATTTTTATAATGTATATTTGTATCTATGCATATGTATTGCTTAATAATATTCATCTCTCTGTAAATTACTGGTTTATTTCTAGGTAAAACATAGAATAGTTCCAGGTGCATACATCACCCAGGAAAAAAGTCATTAAAAAATAACAACAATAACAACAATAACAATAATAGCAATTCAGTTTGTGGTTCTTCCTGGCCACTCATGTGGGATGCTAAAAGACACAAAATGTTCTGTCATTTCTTCACCTTGGTTATGATCAATTCTGTGGTGGGTAAACAGTCTCTGCAGGCCTGCCATTTCCCCACCATTATTGATGGGGGAGCAAGTGAGACCAGAGAAATCCTGGAGTTGATATGGGGATGTACAGGTCTGTGCTGGGACACATCTTCCTTAGTTCTACTTGACAGATTGCCTTTTGGGAACTGTAACAACATACTGTCTCATGTCAGCCTCACAAATTTTCCTGAACAAGTTACAATAAAATGTAAAGCAATTCCTCCCATAATGAAGTGTGACCATGGCTGCCTCAGATGAAGATTTTTATCATAGCTATATTGTGTTTGATAAATCTTATTAACATCATAGATGTGGATAATTACTATGTTCCTCTTCTGTGGAGAACCATTGGTCTTGATTGCTTTGTGATACAACACAATAGAAGACTTCCTTACCTTGACTACTGTGGGCTAGCAACAGTGATAGATGTACTCTGATCTGAGTGACACACATAGAAGTGGAAAAGTGGTTAGTATCACTGTCATCATTAACAAACCACTGGAATATTTTTGTGATCTCAATAGATAGTACAGCTTTTTTTTTTTTTTTGGTTAATACACTGACATTTGCTTTAAGTGTCATCATCTGGCCTCTTGAATTTATAATATACTTTCCTATTTTCTCAATAAGGGTATTGTATGAGTGCAAAATGTCAGTTTTGTGGTCTGTTATAATTAGAGAATCTAAGATTGCTGAAGTTCCTAAGAATTTAAGATGATTTAAAGGAACGTCGCTGAACCTTACAGTCTCAAAATAGAATCATCTTTATAGAGATATTACTGTTTTAAAATGACTTGTTGATTACAGAATAAATAAATAAACAGAGCCTTCTAAGGAAAGGCCTTTGTTCTGGCAAAGCACTCTTGATTCATCTGCTGGGCAACCTAACAACAAGGAATTCCATGTAATTAATTGTAACTGAATACTTGTACTGTGAAAAAAAAGTGGCTTTTGGACTTGTGGTCATGGTGATAGTTAGATTCAAATGCAGAAACTCTGCTAGCTAGGATTAGATTTATTCGAGTGTTTGGGATTATCTCCCCCTCTAGTGGCTGGTTTATGCAAAAATATAAAAACTGGGATTATCCAGATTTGCTATCGTTATTTCGGGGTTTCAGATAGAAGTGACCCAAGTGGTCTGTTCATTTTTACAGTGCTGGATTCAAGTAAAAGGGTGTTAATGTAAACCAGAATAAGATCTGAAACTCCTAAATTTCTTAAAAGCTTGACAGTTAATGGGATATGTCACAGGCTAATTCACTATGAGCTTTAGTTTTTGAATGTGTACGGTCATGTATTTCTTTAGCTCCATTGTGTTCTTACACTTTTAATTTTGTATTGCTCAAAACCTATCTTCAGTGACGTACAAAGCCATGGTAGGTGTTGTTATGGGTTTTATCCATGCTGGGTGAACAATTATTACTGCTGGTGATATTGCTAAGGGAAGGTGAATGGATTGCAATGCTACCAAGTGAGGCAATATCCATTAATGTTTTATTTTTGTCTTATCATGTCTGAAGTTTATCCCCTGTCCAAGATCAGTCCTTAAAAACATTTGGATCCTAAAACATTATCAATGAGGAGCAAAACTCTGCAACTACAATAAAGAATTACATGAAAACATTCACTCAGTGCTCAGTAGCAGTGAGAAAAGCCAATGACACACTAGAAATTGTTAGGAAAGGAAGAGAGAACAAAATGGAAAATGCCCTTACACCACTGTATAAATTGGTTGCCCACACCTTGCATATCCTGTGCAGTTTTGGTTCTTCCATCTCAAAAAAGATATACAAGAACTAGAAAAGGGAAGAGAAGGACAGCAGGGTGATCAAAGAGCTGTAACGGCCTCTATAAGGAGGGTGATTGAGTTGGCTGGAGAAGAGGTGTTTCTTCAGAGCAAGATATGATAGAAGTCTACAAAATGTGAGTGGCATGGAGAAAATGGATAGGGACTGAATGTTCACCATGTTTTCCAAATAGAAGTATCGCGGCCATCAGATGAAGCTAGTGGGAGCCAGGTTCAAAAGAAATAATTGAAAGTTACTCTTCACGCAACAGGCAGACAACCTGTGGATCCCTTTGCTGAACAATGCTATGGATACAGCAACTTTGCATGGGGTTAGAGGGAGGCTGGAGGAAGATTTGGAAGAGATTTCCACCGTGATTTCCTAAGAAGACAAAACCTGGCCTCGGCCTGTCCCCATCCCCAGGGAGGTGCCCGATGCCCGGGACTGGGGCTGCCCTGGTGCCCCCCGCTGCCCTGCTCCTGGCTGGAGGTTGGGACGGGCCCTGGCTGCCGGGCCCTGCCATCACCCATGGTGGGGAGCCCCCGGTGCCCAGCCCCAGGGAGGTGCCCTGCTGGCACCATGACAATAGGCTCAGAAAATTGCCTAAGCTGAAGATGGTCAGAGCGTGGGATAGTATTATGCAAAAATATCCCATAAATTTCCTGCCTCCCCTCTCCCAAGGTGTCTTGTGACCACTTCTGGAAACAGAATATCGAGCTCTGAAGTTATTCCCCAAAACACTCTCCTGAATTTATTTGGACACACCAGGAAGAGCATGGCATGTGAATAATCCTTTCATTCCACCCAGAATTAGTAATGCAACAGCTGGAATGCTGTTTATTCTGTAATTTAAGTTGGGAACAGAGAACATGTCTGTGCTTAAACCTTCATATAGTTAATACCTGTAAAAACGTACACTAATCTTCAGTTACAGAAACTTGTATTGGTGACTATTTCAGTTAAGTGGATTTCTATTTTCATAAGTAACAAAAAAATCTAAAACTAAAAGAAATTTTTTTTACGAATCGCTTTGGACACCAGTTGCCATCTTACCCTCTCACTTTGTCGTTAGCAGAGCTAAGAGAGGTGATGGTGGCAGTAAGTGACCACCCAGCAGGTCCACCTGAAGGAGCTGACTAAACTGAGAGCTGGCGTGAGTGAAATGACTGCTGAAAGGAGCTGAAAGGAGCCGATCGAGTGACAGGCAGGCTTGGGTAAGTGACTGAGGTGAATAGCATCAAGTAAATAACTGATGCGGCTGAAATGGAAAGTGACACAGTTGACAAATTGTGACAAATTGAGGGACTGAGGTGACTGTAGCGACTCAGGTGTGACAGAAGCTGAGGCGTTCTGAGCTATTCTCGGGCATACGCACCTATATAGCCCCCTACCCACCAAATGTAAGTACTTATTACATTGATGAAAAAGGGTTACCTAATGTCATGACTATCAGTACTGCAAGTCTGAAATTTTGGTGCCTTTACTGTCTTTCAGCATGGTTTTAAGAAGTGGAAGTGGTGCTTAACCAGCCTAACAGCCTGCTACAGTGAGATAGCTGGCTTGGTGGATGAGGAGAGGGCAGTGGATGTTGTTTATCTTGACTTTACCGTAGACTTTATTTATAGTCTAACTAACTAAACTGCCTCCCATGAGATCCTCACAGACAAATTGATAAACTATGGGTGAAAAAAATGGAAAGTGAGATGGACTGAAAATGGGGAGAACTGCCAGGCTTAGAAGGGTTGTGGTCAGAAGTACAAAGTCAGGGTGGAGGCCTGTCACAGGTGGTGTCCCCCAAGCATCAACAGTGGTCAAATACTGTTTAACATCTTCATTAATGATCTGGATGATGGGAGAGAGCGCACCCTCAGTGAATGGGCAGATGATACAAAACTGGGAAGGGTGATATACCAGATGGCAGTGCCACTGTTCAGAGAGATCTTGACAGGCTGGAGATATGGCCCAACAGGAGTCTTTTGAAACTCAACAAAAGTATTTACCAAGTCCTGCACCTGGACTGTGCATGGGGAGTAACCCACTAGAGAAGACCAACTGCATCCCAGGCTGCATTAGGAAGAGCGTTGCCAGGAAGTTGAGGGAGGTGATCCTTCCCCTCTACTTGCCCCCCTGAGGCCACGTCTGGAGTACTGTGTCCATTTCAGTACAAGAGACACATGGACATAGTGGAGCAAGTATGGCAAGGGCCATAAAGATGATGAAGGGACTGGAGCATCTGTCCTACGAGGAGAAGCTGAGAGAGATGGGGCTGTTCAGCCTGGAGAAGAGAAGGCTCAGAGGGATCCTATCAATCCCCTGAAGGGAGGTTGTGAAGAAGAGGGTGCCAGGCTCTTTTCAATGGTCCCCAGGACAAGAGGCAATGGGTACAATTTGAAACACAGGAAATTCCACTAAAGCATAGGAAAAAAAAAATACTGTGAGGGTGGTCAAGCAGTGGAATGGGTTGCTCAGAGATGTTGTGGAGCCTCCATCCATGGAGACATTAAAAACCCAGTTGGACACAGTGCTGAGCAACCTTTTTCAGCTGATCCTGCTTTGAGCAGGGGTTGGACTAGACGATCTCTGGAGATCCCTTTCAGCTTCAACTGTTCTGTGATTCTGTGTCACAGTGGCACCCTCAGTATCCTTAATNTTTTTTCCACTTATAATTTTTTTAAGAAACAAGACAGACTTGATCAGTTTAAATTACTATGATGGAGGTCAGCAACAATTTGAAAGACTGTGCTCAAGACAAGCTATAAATTATTTTCAGAAAAACTCTGTGAAGATACTATGTGAGGTCTTAAAGGACATTTTTTG
Source organism: Scopus umbretta (assembly GCA_013400535.1). Taxonomy (NCBI): domain Eukaryota; kingdom Metazoa; phylum Chordata; class Aves; order Pelecaniformes; family Scopidae; genus Scopus; species Scopus umbretta. The sequence continues at coordinate 9,362 of VZTL01018306.1, read as the reverse complement.
TACGGGAACTGAGAATCTGTACTCACCTACAGTACCAGGTTGGAAGAGCTGATCCAGGTGTGGGTCAGAGGATGGGAATGAAACTCAAACTAGTTTTCATTAAAGAAGCAGAGTGTGAAATAAAAGCTCAGAAATTCAGTAAAGTACTCAAGAAAGGAAAAGTCAAATGGACAAGTACAAAAAGGAATAAATATCAATATGCAAAAGTGTATCAGAAAATAATATGTGAGATCCCATGGGTGTCAAAGTGAGTACTGAAACAATCCAAAGTAAAAAGGATAAATGTTGTGTGGCAACATTTTAAAAGTTTATATAAAAAACATCAGTAGAAAGCTTTCCTTTCTGCTCTGTGGCTTCTAAGACCACTGGAAAAGTTTTATGTCTAGTTTTGCATGTCATGTTTTGGCAACAGTACCAACGAATTGGAAAATCATAAAGAACAGAACCTATGAATTCCAAGGAAATGCTGAAATAATTAGCTTTTAGCTGAAACAATTAGCTGCTTTCTAGGAGAGAAAAAAATGGAAGGAGAAAACATTTCCCACTACGGGAAGTGAGCCAGTGGCTGTGTGGGACTTAGCTGTCTACAGGGGTTAACCCACAAGAAACACATTTAAAACTATGATTATAAAGATATTTTTTTCTGCCTACTCACTGAAGGATAGATGAGAAAAAGTGTACTTTGAAGTAATAATTACTATTAGTAGAAAATTAAAGAAATGGATAAATGAGAACTGGACCATGCTCCCTGGGAGGTTTGTCTAGTCTCCGTCTTCCAGAGATTTTTAAGAGCAGGTGGAAAAATCCTGTTAGGGAACATTTAGGAATTGTTGGGCTGAGACATGGAGTTTCTGCAGGTCTTTTGCAGTCCTGTGTGTGCATGCTTCCACACAAGATTAGCAGGAGGCTCCCTGGTCCAGAGTTCATATTACATCGAAAGGAGCAGGAGAAAAACACATTCCAAGGTGAAATACCTGCTTCAAGCCTGGGCACTGGGTTTCTTACAAACTTTTGTAAAGAATTTCAGGTTTTCTGCTCCTGAATTATCTATGTTTTACTCCTAGTATTTAGCTTTCTCGTTCCCCTGAACCCATTGACGTAGATTCTGGATGAACAAAAGCTGCCAATGCCTCAGTGCCAGGTGCTACGTATTTAGTCTGTTCGTGATGTATATTTCATCTTAGGTAGCTTTCAGGACTTCGGTGTATGCATTGTAACCATTTTCTATAGTGTTATTACCACCCTAACTTCTTTCTGCTAAGGAGAGGTTAAGGAGGAAGTGATTTCCTTGGGGACAGACGTGTTTATGAACACATTTAGAATTTGATTTGGACATAAACAACCAGCATGTCTAACAGAGCATCAGCAAGGTCTTTATTTTCACTGCCACACTCTGAGAGCAAGGAGTACCAGAAACCTGAGAGCAAGGAGACTCTCTGGTCACGGAAGAGAGCAGTGTGCTATCCCATTAGGAGAAAGCTGTATTATGTGCACCTGTAGCATCCAGGTGTATTAAATTTCATTGCCCTTTCGTCAGGCAGTGAAAAGAGCCGCGTTTGATGCTCTTCCTTCCCCCGGTAGTGCCAGGTGCGGGGGCAGCATCAGTGCACATTTTGTGGAGTTTGCCGAAGATGAGATGTTAAAGGTCAGGTTCTTTCGCTATGTTTTGAATTCCAAGGCTGGATCTGATGCAAGCTTTTAGCGCAGTAACAAGGTGTGATTTTTAAAATTTTGTTTACGTGTTTATTTATTTTAAAGAAAAAGGAGGGAGGGGGAGAAATAGGCTAGCTGCTGGGGGGTTGGCGAGAAACGGAGGGAAGCTGGCTGGCCGGCAAGCGGCTCAGCCCCGGGACGCGCGGTCCTCAGGACCCGCAGCAGCTGTCGCGTCCCCGCTGACTGTCGCGACAGCCCGGGGCTAGGCGGCGGGACGCTGGGTCCTTGTGCCGGCCGGCGGCAGGGGCGGGATGGCCCCGCGGGTCTGTGCGCTCCCCGGGGGATTTAGGGCCGCTGCGGGCTTGGCGTCCCTCTCGCTGCCAGCCCAAGGAGCCGGTGTCGCTGGCTCCTCTCTAGCGACAGTGGCAAGCCGGGAATGGCGACGGGCCNCGGAGTCTGGGTGGAAAACGAAGCTTTAGCGCGGCTCTTCTTTGGTAACGTCTCTTCTGTAAGGTGTGGGTTTGGGTTTTGTGGGTTTTTTTTGCGGGACCAGGCGTCCCGCAAGGGCCGCGCTCGGCCGTCGCGCGCAGGTGCGCCCCCATTTTGTGCGGCGCAGCCGTGACTGGTGCTCTCCGAGGGGCCNGAGGGGGTCATCTCCCCCGTCGCCGCCTCGGAGGAGGTGGCTTTACCTGTGGCGAAATGCAGGGGCCTTCGCTGCTCAGAAACAAACCGTGTGTTCTCAGAGGGCCGCTGTGTCGAACGTCAGTGACTTGTGGCAAGACGTCGGGTATGAACGCGCTGAAGGCTCCCTTTGCCGTAAGGGTGGCGGGGGATGCTCTTGAGACCTGCCGTGAAAGAAGAGGAATAATATGACGTGCGCTGACAAACCCGGTTTCCTGCCTCGCGCTGGAAGCTTCTTGCTTTCGGCTCTACTCCGATAATTACTCGAGTACTAGTTTTGTTGAGCCGAAACGCTACTAATTCCACAGTGCTTCAAGTGTTAACACTTAATGAAACGATTTTTTTGTCGACTATTTGTTTTCCCTTTGTTTTGGCTGAGTCCTCAATGTATCTAAAAGTAAGGAAGTTTGCGGTGTGGCCTTTCGCTATTAATGGAAGCTGACTTTTCCTGCAAGGTGTGTGTAGTTAATAGATCCCAGGGGTGGCTGGATTCCATGAGACTTCCATAATGTTAAAGCAGTACAAATGCACCTCAGTCTTAACTTTTGCAGTAAGTTTCCAGGACCTGTTCCAAACCCATTTGGGCTGGTATTTCTGAACAATTACAACTAGAACAAGTTATTGTGCCTATCTCTCGTAAGAGTAACTTGTTTACCAGGAGGCCTACCGGGTCCTACTGAAACTTAAAACTTTCATGTCAAGAGAATCAGCCTAATGCTAATGGTAATATCTCCAATACCCTAAACTTTCATAAAAAGACGTATTTGGTTTACAAGAGATTAATTAGTTACACCAATTAATTAGTTGATAAGTGCAGCTAAGGATTAAAATGGAACCACTATCTCTTTACTAACATTCATTTAAATTTTGATCATAGCATTATTCAGCTGAAAATTTGACTGCTTTCCTTTGCTTTCATAGATATGTGGCTATAAGACTTAATAGTCAGAACTTTTTTTTTAAAGTGTGTAGTTTGATTTTATTTATCATTTAACACCTTCATGGGCTGGAAACTTTTGCTTTTGTGCAACTTGGGAATTAAGTCCATATTGGTAAGTGTATGTGTGTCTTGTTTTGTCCCTTATCTAGAAAGTGACTTGATGTAACTTCTCAATGACCAAAAATATTCTCCTGTGTTTGCAGTGGATGGGGTGGAAGAAGGTAGAGATGAGGGAGGAGTCCTTCCGCACATGAGCAATTCACAGTTTAACCACTGAGGACAAGAAAGCGGCTGTGTTACTCTTGTGCAGGGTGACCTGCCTTAATGGGAGTTTTTATTACACAGACCAACATAATCTTTGTTAACCTTTTCACTTCTACCTTAAATTTGGGGAAGTTCAGGCACAGTAGCCCACATGGAAAGAAAGATTCCTTTTCCACAGCCTCCCCAGTGGATGTACGTTTGATTTATAAAACAATAATGGGAAATACATAATGAATGCCTTTCTGGTGTTGGCACTTTGTTAGGAAAACAAAATTTGGACACTAAGAATTGCTTGATACCAGGTGTAAAGTACTGTAAACAGAGAAAATAATTTGATGTATTGGTGAAAATAAGGGGAAATGTTTAAGGCCACAACAACTGTTTAGCAATAACTTTATTGAAAGCAATAAAATGCCCTCCTCTCCAATAAAGGATACAACTTCATCCTAATTCCATATGCCATGATTTTGGTATTGTCCTGATAGGAAATGATCCTTAAACTTTATTAGTATTTCTGTTCTGAAACGAACAAAACAACAGAAGGGGGCATGGGTTCACCTGCTGCCAGAGGCACATTGCTGTAGGTCACTGAATTCATGGAGGTGTGTTGCAGCAGTTATAACCCAGTAAGTTATTCCTAAGAAAAATCCTGCATTTGGCAATGCACATCAAAATGAACGGGGGCAGAAAGCTGCATAATTTGTGTCTCTCTGAGGAGGCATGCACAGACGGCAAGGAGAGATGGTTTAAGGGGTGGAAACTGGAAAGAAAAGGTGGATGAAAAGATGGAACTGCTTCTTTGCTGACTTTGTGCTTGTGCTTTTTTGGAGAAATGATTGGATGTCTTTGATCAGGTTTAAAAGTATCTGCTTGCTAATTGGTGGCAAATAAACCACCAGATGCAGTTACTGAATATCAAAGCATGTGGCAAACTGCATGGGACAGCTGTTACTGTAGTATAAGATGGCTGAAGTAATCCTAATGATGGCTAGCCTGCTGGAAGAGAGGCAAAGCTGCTTTTTATTTTAATCGTGGTCAAGATGTTTCAAGAAGTTAAAAGAATGTGCAGCGATGGAAAGAGAAACCAGTGCAGTAGCATGAGAACTATGGGCAGAGTCCTTTAGTTTTCTATCAGGCATTTCTAATCAAAAGAAAGCAAAAAGCCAAGTATACTGTCTTGTTTAGAATATGGTGACAGTTGAGCAATATATGAATCTGGATCATATTGGCTAAATACATTTGGACCAAGCATGACATCAAATCTTTAGAGGGGAAAGAAGGATTTTTCTTAGTAGCAATCGGGCTGTGACTGGCCAAAAGACTGTCAGAGTTTCCCACTGATTTCGGTTTTCAGTAGCCAAATAATAGGTCTGGAAATGCTTGATAGACACAGGACACATTTCCAAAGAACTGTGACAGGTAATGATGGAGTATGTCATCATCACAATTAGTATTCAGAAGGTTTACCGGTAGGGAAGACCTCTGTCGCTTAATCTAGATCACATGGCATGTCATACTTCAAGCACTTATATCCAGATGATAATGCTTCATGATAAAAAACAAGTGCATACCACAGAAGTAGAAGGAGGTTTAATGAGGCTGGCAGCTACAGGGCATCCTGCATCCTCCACTCTGAACATGCAGGAAAGAGGTGGCCAGCCGAGGAAGCGGCAATTGCATGGCTCCAGTTGCTCAGTAACAATTCCAACTTTCTGACCTGTGTATTTGCCCTGGCTGTAGCAGCAGTGCTGTTTCCAGAAAGGTTTCAGTTATTGCCAAGGAATAAGTTCCTCTCTGACGCAGTTGGAAGGTGCACCACATAGGCTGCTGGCATACACCCCGAAAGCCCTGATAACTTAGAACTTTGCATTATTGCCACTCTTACGGAGTTGAACGGTTTTGGCACTTGTTTATATGATGTTGAAATTTGACATCTATACTCACTGGTTCTTGGCAAATACAGCTCTGTTTCTGTCCTTAGGTTTCTGAGTAGAGGTTTGAAATACCTGAAGGGTGTCGGAGTGAGGACCTAGCACTGAACAGCGGGGCAGGGGATGGCACTGTGTGCGTTCTGGCTCTGTGCTGTTGGACCACTGATGCTGAAAGGCTGCAGCTGGTCCAGTTTAACTGCACAACAAACAGGCATGATAACATCAACAGTTCTGTGAAATAAGTGTGGCTCACATACTGTTGTGGATACCCAGTGGATTGTAGGGTATGATGAGTAGTGGATTAGAAGTGGGGAAAAAAAAAAAGGCTAAATGCAGAGAATGGCACTTGGCATTGCTTATGTCTTCTAGGGTAAATGGCAGGCTGAGTTACAGAAGAATTCTTGGGGGTTCTTTCAGGACAAAAAAACCCCAACCTGCCTTGTTTCCTCAATATTTTGAGTACAGTTTTGCCCTCTAGTATTTACTCCATTTGTACTCAAATCAGTTGTCAGTTGGAGCTGCCTTTCCTGCTTGGCTGAAGAAACACAAGCGAGGTGCCCTCTGTGAAGACGTTGGAGGTGTTCAGGACTCGTAGAAAAGCTGAAGGTATTGCTAAAGTATCGTGATGAAAAATAATATATCAGTACGCAGTATGAAGACTATCAGAAACTTCAGGTTCTTGAAGCAATAAATCCTTCATTATATTGCATGTTGAGTTGTGTCTTCTAATCTGTGTACCACAACAGTTTTTCTTCTTGTGGTTCCTATACTGGTGTTCTTGTGCCTGGCACCCATGAACCCGATAGAGTTGTTACAGCAGGTTGAAAAATGGTCTGAATTGCAATTTTTAGAGGAACTTAAATGGTTTTACTTTTATTAGCAGAACACAGGAGAAGCTGGTATTTTATGACTGAAATATGTGATTCAAGTCTCTGCATGCTGGATAATAGCTCATAAGAAAAATACACTGAGTTTTTCCATAGCATGGGAGAACACAGCAAATTTAAAAAACCATCAGATTTTTACTACAGAAAAAAGTGCTTTATTTAGCAGATAATAGTGGGTGGAGTATGCAAGCTACAACTGTTAAGGGATTATAAGAGCATCACTTGGATGTGTGATCGGGTGCCAGAAGCTGGAAGGAGTAGGATGTAGTTTCTATTTCATCACTGCTTGATACTTAAAAAATTATATACCAAAGCAATTTTAAACCTCCAGCATGGGGAAGATAACAAATTATGCCTTTTATGAAGTTTGTTTGGCACATTTTAAGTCAGGAAAATGGAAAATGTGGAAGTCGGGATTTCTCATGTGTGTTTCTGAAGATCATGAGTTTGAAAAGAAAATAAAACTCACCTTCCTCCTGCTCTGAATTGTTTTCTGTTTTCAAAGTTCTTGACCCCTTCAAGAAGAATGCTTATTATATGTGGCAAATTGTTTATTAATATAAATTAGGTCAAAAAGCACAGAACTCCTCTGTATTAAATCATTGCATTTACTCTTAATTTTCTATAAATTTTTAGTGTTGTACAAAGGATGTATAAGCAAGAAGTTCATATCCACAAGGACTTACTAGCAGGATTTGTAGCTGGCATAGAAGGCATATGTTGACTCTAGTGGAGAAAGAATTTTTTTTTTGGAGAGGGGCAGGCAAGGGGAAGGAATAAACAGCAGCAAGGTAGGGGAGGAGGGGGAGAGTGAGTGTGGGCTCTTCAGGGTGTGGGCAGGTAGAGTGGTGATGGGTCCCAGCTGAGCAGCCCCTTGGCTGGCCTGGCCCTGCCTCCAGTGCAGCATGTGGTGATGATGATGATGAGGCTGCTGATGACTCCCTGCCCTGTCTTTCCCTGGGACCTGTTCAAACTCCCTAGTGGTTGTTACTGCTGATTGGAGTATGTTAATCAAATGCAGATGTTGCATGTTGGTGGTTAAAATGCTGTGCACATATATTAGTAATGTTTATCGAGCATCTCTGACTGTTTTCTACTTTGTTATGCATTATGTTTGGTTTTCTCTAATGTAAACTAAAATCTTCAAAGACAAAAGGTGAAGAAAGGAGAAAGTGAGGAAGGGTGAGCCTTATGCTGGCAAGAGTGGCTCCCATGGGAAGCACCATAACAGTGCTGTTGGGGTTTGCAGGTGCAAGGCCCATGGCAATAACAGCACAAAAACAGCAAAGGAAAGAGAAAAAACAAAAAAACCTGCTACAGAGGCTCTGCAAAACACCCCCCTGGCTGTTTGAGTGCAAGGTTACAGAGCTGCAAGCAGTAGGCCTTTAGCATTAGTGAGGTGAAAGCACCTATGGGCACCATCCAACAAGATGTTTTCAGATTTGTTGAAATTTAAAAGCTGATGTTTAAATCAGGTGAAATACGTCAAGGGATTGTTACAGCCTCAAGAAAAAAGGTGAGCTTCACTTTATATGTGGTGGGGTTGTTGTATCTCCCTCCCAGATGATACCAACTAGCCTCTGGACAATTATTTAGCTGTGGTGGAGAGGGAATTCCTGCTAAAAGCTGAGAAGCTGGGGTTTCATGAGTGTTGGTTTAGCTGCATACAGACAATGCAGTAATTTCAGGGAAGAAGCTTTTGGAATCTTACTTTGTTTTCTCAGGAGCACTGTTACAAGGGTATTCAATTAAGAGAGTCCTTTTAAAGTTTCAGGAAAATGTGAATAATGGGGGTTGGATGTTAACTCCCCCACCCTGGCCCCAGATTGCTGCATAGTGGGTGTACTGAAAAAAGGTGCTGGAAGTGCTAAGTAAAAGAGGAATCTTGATAAAATGGTATGTTAGGGAACAGCCTTCAAAGGTGCAGTGAAAGTAGGATTCTAAATCTTCAGTTAATCGATACCTAAATAAACCTCCAAAGTGTGTTGTTAGAAGATGGCTGCTTTCAGAAAGAACCAACTTCTACCTAGTGGGGGGGGAGGGGGAGGGGATTAATTGCACTGCAGAAGAGAAATATGAATCTATGGCCTGTGATGATTACTTTTTTATTTCTCCAGAGAAAAAGTACGAAAGCAGACACTACTGTGTTGGCTGATTGGTAAGCGTTATGTTTTTCATGCCATGGCTGCGACTACTAAAACTTACCAAGAGGCTGTTTTTTGTTATTGGTCAAAGAACTGGGTAGCTTAGGTTAAATATACTTAGTTGCTGTAGTTCTGTTTCATTGAATTTTTATCAAACTTAAATTGTATGGAAATGCATAGGTAAAAGTTGCATTAAGCAGAATCTTGTTTGGTGGTAAGTAACTCCAAATGTGTAGACTGAAAAATGAGTAAGACTTTCTGAAAGTCTGCTTGGAAGTATATGATAATTTAGAATGTCATAACCTTATTAAATAAAAAAACCCACTTTCCCTCCATCACTTTCTACATTTTGAAATGTATGTGTTGAAGGAGTTTATTTCCTTTAATTGTACATGTATTAGTAAATTATGGGGAGGAAGAACAAACAAGGAAGACATTTTACCTGCAATGTTTTCAAACTAGAGACTTCTTATATGAGCTAGTAATACAGATGAATAAATAGCTTGTTCTGAGTTTCTGTGGAAGAAGTGCCATGAAACTTCTATTTTTAGCTAATGCATATAGTTCTTTTCAAAGATGGAGTGGTAGGCCCATCTCAAACTAAGATTAGTAAGAATGATCCACAGGGCAGCGGGAGGTTTAAGTGACTTCAAGGGACTGGAAAGAAAACATGAAGCTCAGCATAGCTACCAGACTGTTTTAATGAATGTGTTGCTTATAATGGAGTGATAGAGTGCAATGCAAATACCTTTTTCTTGAAATCTGTAATGGTATAGATGTGTTGTGCACTGGTTATTTGCATCCTGATTGCTATATGGTCCAACTTGTTCAAGGTTTAGAGTTGGACTCTATGATCTTCAAG
>VZTL01018303.1:3375-16606 GCA_013400535.1 Scopus umbretta | reverse complement strand
CCCCCCCCCCCAAAAAAACCCAAACAAACAAAAAAACACCAAAAAACCCAACCACAAAACAAACAAACAAAATAAACAACAACAACAAAAAACCCACCATGCCTGCTAGACCATGTCTTGAAGTACCACATCTAGACGTTTTTTGAACACCTCCAAGGATGGTGACTCCACCAGTTTGCCGCATCTTCTGCCCCTGGTGCCAAAACCACAGCTGGCCCCATTGCTGGGGGCACTTGGGAATGGACATGGGAACTTTCCGGGTCCCCCCTTCTCACTCCTGTCCATCACAGCCCTGTGGTGTTGGAAACAGGAGGAGAGGCTCTCGTGTGTGTGCACGAAGACCCTGTACCGCCTTCAGGACTGAGGGCAGGAAGCCAAAATCAAATCTTCCTTTTTTTTTTTTTTCTTCTTCTTCTTTTTTTTCCCAGAGTGTATCACTGGCTATTGTCCTTATCAAACAAAGCCCTTTCATCAGAGGTTCTTTAACACACTTTATTTCTCTTTTATTTTGCTTTGAAATAAGCCGGGCAACAATTAATTTCAGAGAGAGAGAGAGAGAAAGAGAATTCAACAAGGATCTATTACTACTCTCGGCTTCTATTGCTGTAATGAAAATCTATTTCCTTTCCCTTTTGTGTCCCATATAATTTAATGCCCATTTTATTAATGGTCTGAAATAATTACGGAACCTTTTGTGATTCTCAAGTATGTTTCATTTAATTGTGCAATAAACGCCTAATCTCTTCCTCCATCTGAAGCTATTATGGCATTAAAATTAACAATTATGCAGCAATGCGCCCGGGTCCATAGAAATCACTCCAGATAACTAGACATATATAAATCATTCATGAGAACAATTTCTGAAAAGAGACGAAGGGAGAGAAGAAAAAAAATTGTGTTGAGAATGACATTGGGAAGCCAAGGGCCTGGTCTCTAAGAAGATAGCAACACCTTAAAAAAATCTTTTTTCTTCTTTTTTTCCCCTTTTTTGTTATTATTATTTTACTAATTGTGTTCAGTGGCACAGCCCCCCTCCCCATTAGCCTGACAGATATTTTCAGAATTAATTAACTGTTAGCTCAGAGGATAAATTGTTCATTATCAATTTTTCCCCCCTTCCTTCTTTCTTTCTTTCCTTTTATAGTTTTTTTTCTTTTTTTTTTTTCCTCTCTTTCAGGCCAGCAATTACACTCTCCGCCTTTCACTGGCAGGTCCTGTTCTGTAGGAGGTAATCCAAATGGGGAAAGTGCTTTTTCTTTCAACCCTATTCACTTCTCCTCTTCTTCCTTTTGTGGGATTTAATAACCATGGCCGATAGGCACACTGTGGACAGAGAGGTTAAGTTTGTTGTCTCAGCACTTTGCTGACAGAGGATGGCTCAGGCATCCTGCTGCCTCAGCCAGCCCTCCTCTCCGCTCCTTGCACCACACTGCTATTTAATTGTGATTCATTTAATTGTGATTTGAGACTTGGGATGGCCCAAGCATTGTGGTCCACATAGGGTCTGACCTTGGCTACCCAAGGAAGGGGGTCCGGGGTGTCTCCAGTGGGCAGAGCATGGGGAGAGAGCCCTGGCATGTCCACCTAAAGCAGCATCTCCATGCGTAGACAGCAGGGCACGGTGTGGGGGAAGATGATAACGGTTCACTCCTGGCTGCCACCCTCTATAAGCTGCAGGTCCCTGTCACCATCTTTCAAATTGTTGCCAGAGCAATATCAGTTCCTGATACTGTAGCATCCTCCATCAATCCTACCTAAAATGGGGTATCCTGGTGGTTGCTCCTGCCCTGCTGATGGAGCCATCATATTCACATTTCCAAGGATCAGAGGGGACAAAATTGTACCTTCAGTATTTTTATGGATGATTCACTTAGGAGTTTATGTTATTAGAAGTGGAGCAAAGAGTTCAGCAGACTGAGCAGCCAGCGCCCATCAGAGAAGGGATTTTGAGTCCACCCCTCCCAACCCAGGAAGCCAGAAGCTGCCTTTATTCTTCATGCTGGCATCCTCTTCCAGGTCTGACAAACCCATTGTTGGTAGTTTTCTTATCCGTCACATTCATGTGTAGTTTTGTATCACCTGTCTTTGTTCATCCTCCCCTACAATGTAAACTAAACTGAGTGAAGACGTAACAGCTAAAAGGCTTCTTCCCAGTTGTTTTCTCCCCAGAAAAGACTATAAACTCTTCTGCAACTTCTTTCTCAAGCAGTGCTGTAGCAGATCCAGAGGGTTGGATGATCACCCCAGTGACTGAGAGACATCTTTAATCACAAGAGTAAAACTGCATAGGTACCTTCCAGAGAAGAATAGATGAGCAACTCAGCCAGGTTCAGTACAAAGATGGGCCAGGCACTCCCATGGGGACTGTGTGTTGTTATCCATCCAGCATCCATCTGCTATCCCACTGGAAGACAGGCTGGTGATACAGAGTAACAGACACTGGCCTGAGCAGTGGTGAATGGGAAAGCTCTGGCTCATAAAACTGCGTTAGGAGTGGCCTTGAGTTGTGAATATTGTGAAAGATGTCCAAGAGCCAACAGTATTATATCTATTAATTTTTGTCTCTTATTGCATTGTCTGTTATGGAAATACCACTGAAGTCTCTAAAATGTTTGATGATGCCCTGTGCCTCAGGAAATATGGATCAAGAATGTGACTTCAGTGTGGCACATATATAGTTAAAGCTGATATCCAGATACAGATCTGACCAAAGACTTCAATTAATCACTTTGAATAATAGTAGCATAATAGAAATGAGAAATACCATTTAGAAGAAAACATATAATCAGCAGAGATCAAGAGAGAAACAGACTCTATCAAGCACTACAATGAGCATGGTTCAAAAGAGGATTCATAAAATTAAAATTCCAAATTCTCCCAGTGACCTGCCTCTTTTCAGATCAATGCAGAGTCATACATCATCTCTGAAATTTTTCTATGTAAAGGATTCCTTTTCTGATCGGGTCAAAAAGCCCAACCCTACCAGCAGATGATGATTGGGACCTATTTGGTAGCGTCATGAATTCACCATTAAGAAACTGTCTTTTGCTGTATAATGAGTAAGACCAGAGGGGACCATTGCTCACATTTGTGAGCAATGGAGTATCAAAAGTCAGTTACCTGCTTGCTCAGTTGCTGGGTGGGTGTGCTAAGGTATGCCCTAGCTGTACAACCATGCCAGCAGGCTACATGTCACAGGGTGAACTATTCTCCATCTTTGGTTCTCACCAAAGGATTCATCTGAGCTCTGACACTCCTCAGGGTCACAGATTCACAGATGAGTGCACCTCAAAGTTGACACCTACAGCTGCTCAACTGAACACCTTTATGGACTCCACCAGTTATTGACTACAGCTCCCATAACAGTGACAGAGGTACCTACCTCATGTAGATACCTAACTGAATCCTATCTTGGATGCATAACTTTGCTGGTAAGAGATATTGTCTATGGTCAACTTAATGAGATGGGCATTTCCTATCTGTCTAAGCAGCACCACAGGAGCAGCTTGCAATGACATTTTGTTGGTGGCAGGTCTCTGCAGTGATGGCCATTGGCTTTAAGAGCTCAGTGCAGGGAGGTGGGTAGTGCGATGAGCAGAACTGGTGAAGACTGAGCAGCGTCCGATCAGCTGGCATTGCCTATGTTGTGCCAAGGCAGTCTACCAGTTTACGCCTTATTCTCCTCCTTTAGCATCGTGTGTGTGTGTGTTCATGTAAGTGCAGGAGAGAGAGAAGATTAAAATGTGTCCTTCCAATTAAGACATTATTTCCACCTCATTTAGATTTTCCTGTTCTTAATGCACTTCATCGTTTCAGTTCATTTTATCCAAATGTTTTAAAAAGCTCTCCTCTTCTATTTCCCCCGGTGAGGATGATTAAGATAGAACAGGAATGATCTGCATGTTTCCAAACTTTGCTGCCTGTCTGGAATTAAATCACAGCTGCAACGAGGAGAGGAAAGAAAGGAGTGGGGAGCTGTGTGCTCAAAGCTAGACAAAGAGATCATGGACCGAAACACCACAGGCAACAATTTCAGCAAACAGCCCAACTTTGGCCTTCAGTAGGTGACCAAAGTCCAAACTACCTGGGAGTGGGGCTGGCAGTCTGTCTTGCGTCCTCAGTTTTAACACTGTTTATTCCCCATGCTAACTTTTGCTGGGCTATAGTCACTGCAGCTTGTTATGGAGATTCTATTGGTGCCATAGAAATCAAATCCTTGGCTGTGCTGGCAACACCAGTGAAGTCCATAACCCAGCCCTGTGACAGAGGCAGGATTCCCTGTCTGCCCTCCAGCTGCCTTTTGAAAAAAACACCCCATGTTTCTGCCCCATGCAGTTTTAACCAAATTTAGGACAGTGCTGAAGGGATGAGGCAGATGTGCAGAGCAGAAGGGAACTGTGTCACTGGTGGAGGGGACATGTTTCTTCTCCAAACATAAAGGTGGCTTCTGCAGAGGCATTGTGATGTAATACAGAGGAGAGGACCACCTAGCCTCCAGGACCAGCCAGCCGCTCTGCCAGCTCTGACATTGACGTCCAAGAAGCAAGCACCTGCACTCAGAAATGGAGAATGAAGTCGCTCACTCATTGCACTGTTGAATGGCAGCTCCCAGCCTGGATTTGCACCAGCAGCATGGAGAGGAACATTAGTTTAGCTTAAAACCAACCACCTCCAGCATATCATCCCCCAGTTTTGAACATAAAGCATTTTTTTTGCTCCATAAAGCATTATAGCTTGAAGGTGATCAAGCAGAGCTCCTGGCTAGCTACTAAAATCACCTTGGCTTTTCATGCAGTGTTTCTATCTGAAAATCCAAAGCCAGAGGAGCTGCATTTCCTTGCTCGCTTAAATAATACTGTTGGAATTGGGAAAGTACATGTTGTAGCAGTGTGGTGCATTGCCGTTGCTCAATGTTGTGATGGTCAAAAATATCCAATTTACCTATCAGACAGGCTGTCCTACTCAGGTGGATATAAAAGATGACCCCCTGTTCCTTAGCATCTCCTGTTGTGCAGATATGCTGTATGCAGTGAGTGAGAATATTGTGTTAGCAAAGCCCATTTCCTTTAAATGACTGTTTTCATATCACCAACTGGTATTTATTTACTTCATAGAGCACGTCTGAGGTCGTAATGAAAAACGACCCAGCCTCACCACAGAGACTGCCCCATACTTAAGACGATTAAGATAAAGTCCCACGTAAGTGGCCCTAATAAAAGGAATTTATCACAAGACATGGAGAGGAAGGTATCTTTAATCACGAGGTGAATAGCACTAAGGGTTGTCATTGCAGATTTTCAGTTCAGGAAATTATCATTCATTCTCCAAATTACTGACTGCACAAAAATTACTAAATGGTGCGTTATCACTCCCTCTCAGAACGAGAATGTCTTTGTGTACATTTGATTACAAATGGCTTGCCCCATGATTATCATCAATAAATCACAGGTAAGCATAGCACATGCCATGAGGAGGCTTGGCTGAGAGACTTCTGGAGCTGGCTTGAAAGAAGAGACAAAAGCACCCTCCAGCGTGGAGCTGTGGTCTTTCAGTTGGGTAATAACTCACTTCATCGTGTTGTTTATGCACAAGGACAGCCGTGGACTCGCATGGTCACGGTAAGAATTCATAGACATTGAAAATGCATTTCTTTACCTCTTCATAAATCCATGCAAGGCAGACATACCTGAGTGTCTTTTTTTTTTTTTTTCACTTCTGCATCCTGCCAGGAGGAACATAGGCACAGCAGGTACCAAATGGTAGCCCAGGACAATGAATGAGGAGAATATGTGATACTTCTGCAGCTCTGCAGCAGGTTTGCTAAGCATGATGACCCCAATACTCAAAGGTACGAGACAATCCAGGACATTTTTTGGGATCAAAACCATCTGCGAGGAGCCTTCAGGCTCTTCCTCCTTCCAAGATGCCCTAGCAATCCCTGTCTGAATTTAGGACACATCTGTTGGTTTCTTCTGAAGATAATGTGAGACTTCATGTTGTGGAGAGGAATCCCTGTATCTACAGCCCCATCAGTAGTAGCAGGAAGAGGTGATACTCTGAAAGATGGAGGAGTTTTACCTGCATCCTACTATCCAAATATGCTTTAGGTGACCTACAAGGAAGCATCACAACTTGGAGTAGAAGAGCTCTTTATTCTTCCCCTGTTGAGTCTACAGAAGGATCTTAGTCAACTTAGTGATATCCTGCAAAGACCACTTTGCATTTATTTAAGACAAAATCCATGCATATTTTTACTGATAAAATAATGATTTTTTTCCATGCATCCTGAAATAAATTTGGAGCACCCAAAGACAGTGGATGGAAATTCAGGTTTGTCCCAGTGAAATCAGGATGTGTGGCCATTATATTGGTACAAACCCCTTCATTATTACCTGTCGTTAAAAAAAAACCCTGAAATCCTTACTGGGTATGTTCATTTCCTGTGTCAGGAGAGATTCTGGAACTTGGAAGACTTGGTTCAATCACAGACCTTGAAGTTGACCTATGTCAAAGCTCATCCTTGCTGCACACTTGAGTCAGTCATCTATAAAGTGGTCTCCTACAGCTTTTGTGAGGAGAAAAATCCAGAAAAGTGGCCAGAATCTTTTCCAGGAAGGTTGTGCCAGGGAGTAGGAAGGAATACACAAGGAGCCAAGGTAATCCCAAAACAGCTGATGATGTGTTGTGCATCTATTTTTGGAGGCAGATGTTCAGCCTGGTGAACAGATAGTGTTTGCTGTCTGATGAAGCAAAACCTGTTTCAGCTGTGAAATGTCTGAAGAATTCCCCCAGCAGCACAATCCTTCCTTTTTCTCCCCTCATCAGCTGCCTCTTACCTCCTCTCTTGCTTTGGTTCATAAGAAAAAGAAGTGGCTTTTAAAAAAAAGTCTCTCAGTACATAGAGCCCAGATATGGGGTTCTGTGAGGGCCAGGGGAAGGAGCAGACATGCTCACTGCAGCGTGAAAGGGACAGAGCGCAGAGATGTTCTCTATCAGAGCTTATGGCTCCAGTGACTACAGTGTATTATGGCTCCGTCAGTGTTGACAAACACTGCTCCAATTAGGAATTAGCTTGGCATGGCATCTGATAGCACTGCTTGCCACTGACCTGCTAAACGGACTGCGCTTCCCTCCCCCCTACTCATTTAATGGGGCAGTGGGAAACAAACAAAAACCGAGACCTCTTTCCACCATTCCTTCTCCCTCTTTTGTCCCCTTAATTGACGCATCTCCATTAACAACCCTGGGCCTGGTGCATGAATATTAATGCTAGTTATTGTGCTCCAGAAATGCCTGCCCTGCCACATCCAGTCCAGCACCTCCTAGTACCCCTTGTTCCAGCTGTGCATGTTTTCTTTCAGTATTGTTGGAGTCATGTTCATCAACTACTTAGCGAAGGATCTTCATTTCTTGGAGGTAATATCCATCTAATGTAAAGCTTATCTTGACCTTCAAGACCTTCCAAACACAGCCTACCTTCTCAGTGACTAACAGCATGGGATGCAAATACATTGGCCATCTCAACACAGTTGCAACCAGTACAGCTGGTACAATGCAAGCAGATACTGTTACATCTAAACTTATCAAGGGGAAATGCAGAAAGACTATACATACCAATAGTCATAGTAAATTCAGGTCAGAGAAAGGTAGTGAACTGGAGGTGCTTACCCAAGCCCTCATCAAGGCTTTTTGGCTTTAGAGTGAGATACACCATCTGGAAGACAACAAACAGGAGCTGAGTTTATTTGATTTATTGTGGATAGAGGTAGATATTTAACAGCAACAGAAATGCAGACAAGACAGGAGGAGAAGCCAGGATCAGAGCAGGTCACTGTTGGGGACTATTAAGATGATTTGTACAGAAATGGATGGAGTACCCACATAAGCATGTTGGAGACTAGAGAGCTGGAATGCCTGTGGTGGGTAAATGTTTTATTTGAACATGGAGGTAATACAGGACCAGGACTGTCTTCTACTGTGGTTTGGGCCATGACTGGTACACAAGGTCCCTGATGAAGGATCTCACCACTGCTCTTGCATATGTAACATAGACCAAGGTGCTGGGGAACAGAGAATCATAGAATCATAGAATCATTTAGTTGGGAAAAACCTTTAAGATCATCGAGGCCAACCATACCTGTCCACTACTAAACCATGTCTTTAAGCAGCTCGTCTACCCATCTTTTAAATACCTCCAGGGATGGTGCCTCAACCACTTTCCTGGGTAGCCCTTTCCAGTGCATGATAACCCTTTCATTGAAAAAGTTTTTCCTAATATCTGATCTAAACCTCTCCTGGTGCAATTTGAGGCCATTTTCTCTTGTCCTACTGCTTGTTACTTGGGAGAAGAGACTGACACCCACCTCGCTACAACCTCTTTTCAGGTAGTTGTAGAGGGCGAGAAGGTCTCCCCTCAGCCTCGTCTTCTCCAGGCTAAAGAACCCCAGTTCCCTCAGCAGCTCCTCATAAGACTTGTGCTCCAGCCCCTTCACCAGCTTCGTTGCCCTTCCCTAGACATGCTCCGCTACCTCAATGTCCTTCTTGTAGTGAGGGGCCCAAAACTGAACACAGTATTCAAGGTGCAGCCTCACCAGTGCTGAGTACAGGGGAAGGATTACTTCGCTGGTTCTGCTGGTCACCCTATTTGTGATACAAGCCAACAGCTCTCCCCTTCCCTGGTATTTTGGACACATTGATCAAAGCTGTTTTCTGAGTGATCCCCAAGCAGACACAGCTTCGAGGGATCACTGTGCTTATGTAGGACTCCCACCAAGTATTCCCAATACACAACCAGTATTTTATATTGCACTTGTACTTTTGCAGCTACAGATTGCCCTTTTCTTGCCATAACTGTCTCTGCCAGTCTTCTCTTGCAATATATATAAGCCCATCTCCATCAAATGACAAGGAAAATTCAGCAAGAAAATGTTCAGGGACTTATCCTATCCTGAGATGGGCATACAGGAATTCATCCCATGTAATTTGCTTAGTGCAGATGCCTAATTTAGGCAGAAAATTTAGTCACATGAATTCTGTTTCCAGCCCAGTTTTAATGACCACTACCACAAGCAAAGCTCTTGCTATTAGGGAAGCATCATCCTTCATTATTTCCACTAATGGTAGCAATAGTAAAAAGAGCTGTAACATCACCGAGTACCCAGGGCATAGTGAGTTTGTAGAGGCAGAGATAGGAGTGTATGGCTGTGGGACCACCCATCACACAGATGCATGCAACCTGGCAGCTAACCTCAACAGGCAACTGCAACACCAGTGGAGCCAATTGCTGGCAAACCATCTCCATGTAAAAAAATTGGAGTTTGCTTTTCCAAGTCCTCTCTTGGAGGAAGAGATGTCAGGAAGAAAGGGTCTGCTGTGTCTTGCTAAGCAACAGGGTGATATGAGATGAGTTGGGCTGTGCCTGCATGGGGGCCTCCCACCTTTGATGGCCAAGAGCTTAGCAAGTAAGGCTGAATGAAGTGGGGTTTAGTTGTTTTTTGTTGTTTCCAGAGTTAAGCCTTGCTTGAAGCCAGAGTGTTGTATAAATCAGGTCCTGTCCTGACATCCCTGGCTGTTCTGACAATGGGATTGTGCTGATGCTGGTACCCTTGCTGATGGGTGACAGCCACAAACCAGGCTTTTCATCTGCACCTCCCTCCCTTTCTTAGTGGAGCAGGAGGGTTTTACATGCATTTATTGGTCTGGCTCATGCGTTTCCATTAGAGTAGGGAGAACTGGGGGAAGTACGCTGTTTTGGTTCACCTTTCTGCAGCAGTGGAAATTGATAAGGTTCATATGCATACAAAAGGCTGAATGGAGAGGCAGGAGGGTGAACGGGGTCGTACACCCAGATGGATTTTTTAATTCTGGGGGAAAATAACACCACACTCTCAAGTGATAACTGAGCCTTTCTTCCCAACTTGGACCAAAATATGATTTTTCATCTGTGCATTGGAGGAGAGGAAAATTATACAGAATTTCATTCTGCAGAATAATAAAGCTTCATGCTGAATAAAGCTCCCATAAGCCAGTGTAATTACTGAAGGGCAGGAAATACACTTTCAGTTTATATCTAATCACAATGCCACATTGTGTGCTCTGAAAAAGACTTCTGGAGGCCGGAGTGTTGCTGGAATGTGAGGAGGTCTGGAAGACTTTCTTCTTGGCAGGACTTTTTCAGCTATGAAAAAAGGGAGACAACTAGCTGAAGTCACTTAAGAGGGCACAAAACTATTGCTTCAGAAGGAGTCCAGAAGGCTTTTGTTTTGGGCTTCAAATTCAGCCCTGGCAGCACTTTGACCTCAATTTGGGACCTCGATACTGTGGCCTGGGGACCCCCCAGCAGGTCCAAAGGAGCATGTGGGCTGTTTGGGGTTGGATGCTGCTGCTCCATCCTGGCTGATCACAGACCATGAACCACACATGGCTTGTACGTATAACTAATATTATTATGATAACAGAAAATGTGATGCTGCTGCCATTTGGCATTTCTTCCCTCCTTTCTCATCATCATGGCTGATTGCAGGCAGTAGTCCCTCTCTGTGTAGACCAGCCAGAAGCCGCAACACCCTCAAACTGCCAGAGGCTGTGCCAAGGCTGCTCAGGAGCAAGTGCTACTCACCACATTTGAGAAACTGGTTAAAAAAAGGGATTGGTCAAAGCAGTGTAGGAAATGCCTAGTAGGGTTTTGAACAGGCTTGGGAGATATCCAAAGGGTTGTGTTTTGTTGAGGGGAAAAGCAATGCAAAAGGACAGCGAGGGGAAATAGGCAATGCTTTATGTAGTGAGAATTACTGAAGGATCCTCTTCAAAAACCCCCTTAGCACAGCTTGAAACATGGCTCCTGTGCCAGTAAATACAGAGTATAAACATGTTCCCAGTGTGCATTTTAGTCCAAGGTCCTTGCACTAAATCCCCCGTGGCACTTTGTGAAAGGCCACTGTAGAGTGTGTGAAGTGCCATAGGATGGGACGCCCCCAAAGACTGGGACACCTGTCTGGTCAGGTGGGGAATGTGACAGCCCATGACAGGGATGTGTGCATGGAAAAAAGCTTTGCCTGAAAAAAATCCTCCATATGACCTCGGCTGAGGTTTTAACCTTGCTGGAAGCTGGTAAAAAAGGAATGCAGCTATGAAAATACCCTCACAGGCACCACTTGCAGCCCCTCAGATTAATTTGTTTGAATTAGATGAACACAAAGTAGAGAGGGGAAAGATGACAGAGGGAAAAGAGCTTTCCTGGCTGGGGAGGCAAGCTTCCACCTCAACCATACTAGCTCTCGAAAACACTGATGGAAAGTTGTCTGTCTCCCTGCCACAGAGGAAAGCTCCACGTCTTAAGAGGTGTCTCCAACCTGGAGGGGTTTTCTGGTACCCCTGCCTCACCTGGTCAGCCTTGTGCCCCTGTTTTAGAGGTTGCTGTTGGCTCCATGCCATCTCCCACAAGATTATTACAGGTTCAGAAGACAACAATGACTCAGGCTACCGCCCATGGCCTAGGCTCTCAGCTGGGATGCTGCACGTGGAGGTGCACCTCCCTTGCTGGAGACAGGCAGAGTGGGTTACGGTCTACAATTTCGCTGCTTTGATACTACAAATATATTTGTATTTTCCAGAATACACTGCCTCATGCTATTTTCATTTGCTCTGGCATCAACAATGTCTTTTATCCCTTCCATTTGCCTCTAAGGAAAAGCATTCATTATTTTTTTCTCAGACAATTCAACAAGTTTTATGTTAGACAAACAAAGAACTGTTAAGATCCTCTCTTAACACCACCTCTGTGTTCCCCTGCCTATTCTCCAGCTTTTTCCCTGTGGGTTGGACAACCTCTTCCATGCAGAGAAAGACTCAGGTGAAGTCTTGCCCATGCCATACAGGACACCACTGCAGTGTCACTGGGTCTGGACTGGGAATGCTTCACCCTAAATAAGCTAGGACCCTTGCTTTTTCATAGCATGACTCATTGGTGTCTTGTAGATGTCCTCTGTTTAACTAATACACTCACATCTTTCTGCTCCTCTTTCGTTTCCAACTGATGAGCTCCCAGTTTAGAGCAGAATTTCTTGTTAATCCCCAAGTGCATGACCTTGCATTTAGTAGTCTTAAATTTCATCCCATTTCCTTTACTCTCGTCTTCAAGATTATGCACTTCTCCATGTATGGTATTGTGATCCTCCTCTACATTGCTGACAGCTCCTAAATTTATGAGGACTAGAAAATTGACAGGAAACTTAAGGCCAAGTCTGGCTGCCAGTTCACCTTGGGTGGGAAGGGCAGATGGGGGTGAAATTCCCCAGCTACATATGGGTGATGAAGGACGTGGGTGCAGAGGACAACAAGCAAAACTGTAAGCCACTGCCTGACCCTGCAATAGTGCACTTCATAAAAAATCACCCAACATGGGATCTGTCAGAGAGGAAAAAGGCTTCTCTGATCTGTCAGACCCATTTATTCTCTCTTCAGCCAGGAGATGGTTGATTTGTTTCATTTTGTGGTCAAACACCTGTGGCCTGGTAACATCGATGGCTCTGCAGTTCAAAGTAATAGCCCCCTGCCAAAATGATGTTTCCTCTGTTTGTAAGGTGACTATGTCACATCTACTGCTACTGAACAGTGGCTATGCAGTTACACCATGTTTCTTATGCCACAGGTCCCCTGATCTACAAGAAGTATGGTTTGATATTTTAATCCACTGATTTACAAAGCCATCCAGAATGTTTTGGATGCCCTAAATCACATCCAAAGTTAAGAGAGTCAGGGTTAGAGTCCAGGAAGATGTCAGAGATGCTAGTGGAGCCCCAACTGTATAGATTTGTCTATCTCTACCCCACCTCCTACCTGCTTGGCTGTTTAAAGCTGGGGTTTACTTTCTTCTCTGTGTATGCTCAAAAGACTTGTGCACCACCACATCTGAAAGAAAGGCAGCTGAACAGAGAGAAGTATCTTCTGCTTCACATGCACAGACATAATATTTCTAGCTAAATGAGAACTGTGTGGGATGTTTCTCTCCAAACTCCTTGGTGATGGGAGACCTCCTAGTCCAAAGACTCACGTGGCTACATCCCCTCAGAGACCCCATTTGCCTCTGCAAAATCCCCTGTCTGCACAGAGTTAGCCTCTAACCTCTCTCCATTTCAGACGGGAGTGCAACTGTTTTGCACTAAGCAGTTAGCCAAGGGGATTCAGCCCTCCCAATCAGCACAACTAAAGCATGAAATGAGGACACAGAACA
>VZTL01018302.1:7756-48409 GCA_013400535.1 Scopus umbretta | reverse complement strand
TATTAATAGCACTTAGTAACTTTGAACAAGGTCAGGACTTCACTGCATTACATACTGTGCTAAGACATGCATATATTAGTTCCTGTCTCATGCCTCCTGTAAAGAAGTGATGTAAGAATGCAGTGCTTGAGAGGTGCAAGAAATGATCCATAATGCATGACGTATTCTGAGGTTTTGTCTTGCCACTCTGGCTCATCTGATAGAGTACATTATGGGCAGGAGATAACTTGAGCTGGCCTTTTGTAACTTGATTATCTTATTTCAGTGTTAATACCCGTGATAAGGATCCATGACTGAAGGGAGACAATGTCTGAAAAACCTCTGCAAAATTTTGGTGCTGCTGCTGGTGACATAAAACAGAGAGAATAAAGTAGCGATGCTAAAGCATGTGTACTTCCACCAAAGCTGGCCCCCGTTTTCTCTAAATTTAACCCTCTCATTTTCATCACTGCCTTACATACTGGAGTCACTCTCTAGATGATCCTGTGGTCCTTCAAGTTCAGACCAACAACTCTGAATTAACAGAGTAGTAGACAACAGCTATGTGAACCTACAGTATGAAAGAATAAGTAGGCTGTCTCCAACCACCGTTAATGAATCCCAGATTTAGGGCTGCCTGACAAGCAATGTTCTGCCATTGCCACCATGACTTTGTTCTATACTTTAAACTTGGAAGCTGTGGTCAAATTAAAGAATAGTTTGGAACCTCTGGTAGTTAAATCACTGCAAGCTCCTGTTGTGGATGCACAGTGACACCATGGTTGCTAATGTCCACAAAACTGCTTTACAGGACTAAGTTATTCTGGTGGGACCCACCCATGCTATGTCAGTTCCTTTGCAGACGGGATGAAGGACCTTTGTGTGCAAAAGTGACATGTTGGGGTAGCATTGCTGAGGTTATGGAGATGTGAGTTTGGATCTGTGATGGGATATGATAATTTGGCTCCTTCTATAAATGGACAATATTAATAAATGGTGCTTCCATCTAGTATCACTGTGCCCATATATTCTGCTTTAATATGTGGAGGCAACGTTTAAAGTTCTGGGTGGGAACAAAGGCAACTGGATGTGCTTTTGATCATATAACTTTGCTGGTGACAAACAGACAGCACTTGGTCCAGGGTTGGACTAAAGTGGAGTGGATGTTTGCTAGCAGGAGTTACTAGCACTTGAGGAAAGAGCAAAGTCTCTTTAAGCAGAACTGTAGTAAATTGGCATCCTGTGTAAGGCATAGAGATGGACCTGCAAAACCAGTTCAGCAGCAGAGCTAAAGCTTTGTATTAGTAGGACTGCAGCGAGGCTAGTGATGTAGTGATATATAGATGTCAACTGGACATCATATACTGAAATGGTTGTAATGGAGCAAAATCAAGGTGCTCAAGCTGTGAAAGCAGAATGAATCTGAAATCAGCAACACTGTATGGAGAGCTACCACTTAATCTTGTATGAAAAGATACATAAAGTTATTTATGAAATGAAGGTCTAGTCATGAGATGGTAATCAGTTGCTGAACTGTGATATCTGAAGGTTTGCTTAATGTAGAATTAGTCAGAAATCTATAAAATCAATGGTCATTAAAATATCCTTTTAGCTTTCCATTTATGTCTTGTTTTATGACACAACCCTGCTTTCTAAAGTTTGAAAGTGAGGTACAAATTTAGCAAAAGCAGTGAATACAGTTTGAGAGATGCTGGCTTTTTGTGCCTTGCAGTCATACAGGGCAGTAGTTGGGGGGAAAAAAGGAAAATGATCCAGAGCCTTCATTCCAAGAAAGAGTCTAGACATTAAGCCACTGTATAAAAAGCTACTGGAAATTCAAGGATTTCCTTACAAGTACTTGCATCTTTCTTTCCTGGCTTCTTCTGGAAGTTGCAAAGAGGTCCATTGACTTCTCTGAGATTCACGGTACCACATAAGTTAGACGGAAAGACTCCATGGGAAGTAGGCCAAATGAAAGGACAGTTCTTAAATACATTATCTGTTTCACTGTTCTCCTTTATACATTTCTCTCCACGGCAACTCTTCCTCTGTGCTTAGTGAAATATGCTTTGAAGTAAGTTAAATTGCCAAGAAAGTAAGTTAATATGCCAAAAAATAGTTAAGTTATATATTCATTCTCTACTCTGTATGGAATGATACAACAAAACTAGTAAATACGAGAGTCATGTTACTTCCAGTGTTGATGCAGTGGGCTCAAAGATCACCTCATATTGTTCTGCCCATTTCTCTTTAAGTGGTAAGGTGACAACAATGCCAAACAACAAGCAATGAAAACAGAGGGTCCTATAGAACAGTTTGAATACTGGGTCTTTTTTAGAGCTGGTGGTTGTTTGGATAAAGAAACTCATGGAAACAAGCCACAGCTGGACAGCTGGTACCCACTGGTTCTTTGGAGCAGAAAACAGGCTAGTCAAAAGTGAGGTATCCGTGGCTGATAGAAATGCCACTGGAAAGGTAATTTTTTCTATTGACTGTTTCAGGGTTTAGGGGGGTCGAGTGTGGCTGTCTTCTGATTGTTCGTGTTGGCCAGCTCCCAGCTGCTTTTTGAAGATATTTATTTTTGTAACTGTTGCATTTATCAGGGTGGATTAGCCAAGTCTGTTGACTTCAGTGCTTTGGCACAGACTGTCAGAAATTATTTTAGCAATGCTCTGCCCTGGACAAAGTGCATTTACTTTTCAGCTGCTCTCACTTCCAAGCAATAAGCTACTAAGGGTTTCATTTACAGTCAAACATTCAGTGGAGTTCCTATCTGCAGCTCTTTGTTGTACATTGGATTTTTGTTTGTTGAAATCAAAGAGAAAGGACCATCTCCACCTAATGGCTTCTGGCTACCAGTAAATTGTGGCTATTCTACAAGGAGGTATAAAGCCCAGTAGGGATGTTTTCAGAGAGGTAATAAATCTGCTGGGATTGTCACGAGGAGTGCCAACATCATTTGAGAGGTAGGAACTCATGGCATTTCCTTTGCTCCATCTCAGGAGTAATCACCATGAAGGCCAAATTCTCTGCTCAGCAGATCTATCATTTTCCAGCACCAAAGGCCTGGGCCCATTCTCTGCAAATTGTTTTGGGTAATACCATGCTTTATTTTCACTGCCAATGTTTTAGGGAAACTAAAAAAACAGCCCTCTTCTTGGTTAAGCTGATTGACCTTTGATAGTACCTTCAGGGCTGTGAAGAAGTTTTTAATGGAACATACTCACCCTGATGTTCAAGGTAAGGAATAATTTAAACTGAAGTAAAGGCTCATCATTTAAGAGACTTTCACTGGAAATTATTGAGTATCCTCTCTATGCCATTATCTCCAGCAAAAAGTTCACTAATTTTCTCTCGCATGACTTGGACTAACCTTTACATTCATACGTACCTTTAAAGTAAATGCAGCTACTCACTTCAAAAAGGTTTCTTGTTCACGCGAATTAGTTTGTTCGTTCTCTTAATAATTCCACTTGTCTCCCCTGCAGATGAATGTCACCGTAACCTCTGTGCTTCCATACTAAAACCTGATCTCGTCACTCACTTCAAAGATGCAATTCACTGCCAAATACCTCACCTTCATCCATCTCAATCTAAACTCAGCAAAATGACCTCTCAAAAAGTACTCTACAGAGGCACTCTTTAATCAACATCTGTTTAGAGCTTTCCCTGTTAACTTCACATAGGCAGATTGTTTTCCATAATTAGACACAGATAGGCTTTGATATAACCAGCTGACATATAGAATACATATTCATTTCTTCCTCTGACTTCTTGAAGGATCTGAGTAATGCAGAAGAAACACCTAGTGCATTTAATACTAGTCTCAAGAGTTTCAGACTTGTCTAAGAGAGTCACTGAAGCACTTCAGGTAAAACTCTCATCTCTTGTTAAAATGAGAGGCTTAGGACAGTGTGATGCTCTTGATGAACTAAGAGGCTGTATTTAGATAAGAAATGGAGAGGAACTTGGAGCTCATGTCTCCTTTTTTTCCTTTGCTAGATGAGCTATAAGGGGCAGAAATGTTCTTTAGGGACAAGGAAATTATGACGTTAATAGAACTATCATTGCAAAGAGTTTATGGTTTTGCAGTTATAGCCCTGAACAGATACTTGGGGCTCATTGATGCTCAATGCTGTGGACTTTGCTTGATCTGCATTGTCTTAGGCCGTTTGTAGAGACTCTAGTTCAGATAAACACTTGAACATATGCTTAAAGTTATTCATATGTAAAATACCCCTTAAGCCCCCTCTACTAAACATGACCTTGATCTCTTGGTGCTGCAGTTCCCCAGTGAAAAACAGAAATATGATAACAGCTTTATCAGTCTGAAAACTCCCATCAGTCCCATGCTATTATTTCTCATGTAACATAACAAAACATATCTATAAATGTGATAGTATTTACTGGCTTGATTCTGCCCTTTCCCTTCACTGAAATTAAATAACAGCTGACTCCAGAGGCAGGCTGATTGATTTCAGTGAAACTAATGCTACTACTCAACAAGAGTAAAGGCAGAAGTAGCAGAGTCAGGCACTGAGCAGGTTCTGTTATTTCCCTCTTACTGCCACAGAGCTCTGGTTATTTTGAGAAAGCCTGCTCATATTTTCTCTTTCACTGTCTCCTCCTGATCTTTTCGCCTTTTCTCAGCTTCATAACATAGTCTCAAAACTTATCAATTGACTGCCAGTTTTCAAATCTGCTATTTCTGGAATTTTCAGGTTCCTCAAGTGAGCATTTAGAGCCACTGTATCTCCAAACCATCTGCTATTATAGGAAAAAAAATAGCACTTTAAAAGCTGACAGCTGACTTTCAGAAGACTTTAGTAATTGCAGCCTCAGTTGAAATTATTGAGAACTAATAGTCTGAAATGTTTTGGAAAGTCAGAGCATGGATGGGTTCATTTGCATTCTGCCGCCTCCAGCCCCATAATTTTCTACTGTTTTTCAACGTGTTATTGTTGAAGGTATCAAAGTTTGGAGGTGATTAAAACGCAGTAGTTCGTTTGGTCTTTAGCATATTGTTTTCAAACATTTCCAACAGAAGTAAATGCTTAAATCCCATTAAATTGGAGTCTAAATGCCTTAGGTTTCTTTACAAATCCTTCTGGTAGGCATCAGATATCAAACAGACAAAACAAAAAAATTAAGCTGAAGCCAGGGTATTTTTCTTTTCCTATGGGGAAAAGGGCATCCATTATGCAATGAATCTTCTTTTGTAATGGTTTGGTGGCTTTGACAAAATCCATTTTCCTTCATTGTCCTTTTACTTTACATAATGTCCATAAAATGGCAAAACAGAAGATGTTATTGCTGATCAGAACAATTAGCATAAAGCTCTTGAGTAGAATAATGTTGCAAAAAAAGCAACCTTTCGGGCCAAAGCAACTTTCTCGGGAACTGTATTCTGCATGAAGGTGTATGACTTGTCTTGCAGTCCCCCAAAGCAGTTTTCATATGTTGTCTTCATATCAGGAGGAAAAAAAAAACCAAAAAAAACCCAAACAACCCAAAACAAACAAAAAAGGAGCTGGTTTAGTTCCCCTCACATTGTAATAACCCAGCACATTCCAGGATACCAGAATAAATGTTACAAGACAGGTAAAACTTAATTCTACCATGATCCCAGGGGATCTTGGAAACTCTAGTAAAATGAGATTGTATGAATTTGAAACAATTAAATCAGCTTCTTTTAGCATTAGGCTGGGGAAGACCTGAAACGGGAGACCCTGCTTTCATATGGACGCCTCTGGATTTCAGAGAGGGGTTCCAGCCAGCTGTAGGGTTGTACCCACATGCATAAAGTTACAAGGAGGTTTAAAAGTCTTTCAGAGCAGAGAGAAAACTAATAAAGCTATAGCTTATATAATCTGGGTTTACCTTTTAGTGCAGAGGTATTCCATAGGTAAATCGCTGTGGTGCAGAGGACACATTTAAAGAGGACAGCTAAGCTGATGCCCCAGTTCCCATTGACTTTTACTGCGAGTCCGACTCTCATTTGTCTTTGATTATTGGCCCCTGGTTTCCAGTGAATATAACCACCCTGCTTTCATATGAAACCTGTTGTGTTCCCCTGTGGGCTGTCCTCTTCTCCAGCTATGTGCCCCTCATGGCAGACTTTGAGGAGCTGTGCACAAAACCCAGGGACAGCAGTGATGGGAGCGAGCAAGGAGCTTTGGCTGGCTTAATGCAGAATACTCCAGGAGCATAGGTGGGAGATGCTAAAATTGTTATGGGAGACCTTGTAATTGGAATACAGTTCTGTAGATGGTTATTTCATTGGAGAGTAGTCTTTAATTAATACAGAGTCTCCAGAGAGCACTTGCTCATCTCTTTCTTCTCATCCCTCCCCTCACGTGTATGTCTTATGCACATTAATCAAATCACGCTTCTATACCATCCATGAGTTGAACACGGGGACTGGATTTCTTGCTCACCCTTGGAGAAGGGACAAGCTTATGCATAAGTTAAAGCCGAGGTATTTGATCTGTGAAAGCCGGCTGAGCTGCGGCACTCTGCAGCGAGCAGGTCTCGGTCTCTGAAGGCTCCCTCCCTCTCTCTGTCCCTGATCCTTCATTTCTTCTAATGTCATCACTCCAATTTAAACAGAGGGCCCAGGCAAAAGAGGCAGAAATTTCTGTTTGGCTTTAACCTCCAGCAAGTTTGGGCCTGTCCAGACATGTCCACGGACCTTTCAAGAGGCAGGAGTTTCTCTAGCAAACACGCAGCGTTCCTGCCCCCCGTGCCGGCTCAAAGCTGTTTGGTGTAAGTTCATTCTTCTGAAACCTCAGTGTTTAAACAGGCTCTGTGGCTGCGAGTTACTCAGGGTCCAGCTGCTGGTACTTATCTTCGGTTTTCTGAAGTAAAAGGTTGAAATCAAAAGCTACAGGAGAGTGCTTCTGCTTGTCATGCAATTCATACTTTTCCCCCTGAGCTTGCTCCACATTAGCCTGTTTGCAGCCACATGGAGTCTCCCAGAACCGCATCCAGCAGCCTGGCAGGGGCTAACATCCTGAACAAACAAACATCCAAACAGAGGTGTTTGGAAAGGTGTGGCTGCCGTCCACACGTGAGCAGGCCACCGCTCCCTCTGGAAAATCTTTGCACCCAAGCATTTGGGTAGAGATCTGAAGTTGTTTTCCTCACACTTTCTGTTCAGAAAAAGATACTGCAGTCAGTATGGATGTCTGAATGTTTTATAGGAAAAGTAAAGACGTTCATAGGGTACATAAGGACCTGAACAGTACCAATGGCAGCTCTTCGGTGATTAGTACAAAAGGGCAGTGTGAAATTAGCAAATATTGTTCATTAATATTTCTAGTAGAAATGATAACTCTGTTTTAGGCTTGTAATTTTTTTTAAGAAGTCTTTTGCCAACTTTCACTGAGTCTTGAACCTTGAATTTCTAAGTTTGATTTTGTGTTTCAGCTTGGGATGGAGAACAAGAATCATCTTCATCAGAAGAATGACTTTTAAAGTTGGAATTTCTTGAAAATGTAGACTGTTAACTAAAAATGTTGAGGGCTTTTGTCCAGAACAGGAACACCCTTAAATAATAATGCTGATCTTCCAGATAAAGAAATCCTATTTTCAAGTAATACACTGGAAAAACCCCACAGTATTTTAATTAAATTAAATCACAATGAAATGCAGAAGACTTGAATAGATTGGCTGTCTAGTATAGCTGCTAATCTGTCTCATGTTCAGTGATCTGTTTCACCCTGCATAATCATAATCTATTCTGCGTATGTTGTTCCAGACAGACTACATCCCAAAATATTTTGCACAGTTAATCAAATGCAGCCTGAAATTCAAAGAAAAGGAGAACAGTTAAGATGTATATGCAAGAGATAAATGTCTTGCTTTCAGGTACAGTTTGGAAATAGATAAAAAGCCTCAGATCTGTAAGGGAACTTTCTCAGAGCTCCTGTAAGCATATTCAGTAGCTCCTGTCAATGCACGGAGGATTGCAGCAATTCCAGGTGCTCTACAGTTTGGTTTCTATATCTGGGATCTATGAGTTAATAAAGAGGAGAAAGAAGATGTTCCATCATCCTGCTACGGGATGCAAAGTTCAGTAGTCAGCTTTCTTTCATGTTTATAGGATGCAGCTTGTCTGAAGGAATTAGCAATACTGCCTTTGAAATCAGCAGTGTTTCCATTGCCTTCACTCCAGCAATATTCATTTATACCAGTTAAGAGTTTAGGCTGAGACATCCCAAGAGACCTAGGCACCTAGATTTCTTTGAAAATCTGGGCTTTTTTCCCAGATGCTTTTCAGAGCTTTTGTGATTGCCTGACTCTTTCCATTTCTCAAATTCCACTNAAAAAAAAAATTTCCTTTTCTCCTTTTCTTTTTTTTTTTTTTTTTTTTTTTTTTTTTTTTTCCTGGCCTCCTCTGACCCAGCCTTATCCTTCTTTCCCTTCTTGGTGTGTCTAACCTGCTTCTGAACCATTTACCCATTTCTCTGATCAAAGTATAATTTGGTCTGGGTTTGGGAAGAAATTCTTTTTAGTCAGTCTGTATCAGAAACACTTGGCCTTGTGCTACCAGGCCACTTTGGCATTATCATTCTTAGCCAGGTTTATTGGAATTTGCACCTAAGCCTGTTTTACGCAGGAAATCAGGCAGAAGCAATCCTCCTGTTTCCATCCAGACACAGTGTTCAGAAGTCCTCAGTTCAAATTTCAGCCATTTCTAATTAAGAGCTCATCAAACCTCATAAAACCCACAGGGTTTCCAAGGATCTCTTGCTAATGGCTACACTTGAAACAAAACTTAACTTCAAGTTATTTTGCTTTTAAAGTGCACTGTGTACTTTTGTCATCATCTTCCTTTTCTTTCTGTGTCATCCATAGACAAAACGTATTTGGAAATGATTTGGTCAGATGAGAAATTATATGTTGACCACATTAGCATTTAAATTTGCTTTTCAAAATGCTTTTGGTCATCAGCTTGTACACAGAAGCATGAGTATGGTCTTGTGTATACTGGTTACATTATAAACTTTCTTAAAGGAAAGCAGAAGCTTTTGCACATGTATTTATATTATTTAGACTTGCTAATTTCCAAGGGAATGTTGTCTTTTTTTTAATGGCTCTGAGTGATTTTTGAAGCAAAAAATTATGCATCGATTCATCTGCTCTGGTATCTGAGTTTCTAGGTAATATAGATCCTGCTCTTGTGTTACTTTACCCCCATAAATCAGTCCCTGAGTAAAACCCCTTAAAAACATAAATGCAAATATAGAAACAACAAAGTTAGGATAGTTAGTCTACTACTTAAAAAGGAAGGAGAGGAAATAACAAATGATAGAGAGAATGAAGTATTCAATGCCTTTTTTGGTTGCTTCTCCAAAAAGTGGTTGATTGTGGTTATATACTAATGCAGTAAGTTTTAACAAGGGGATCATCTAAAATAGCAAAAGACTATGCTGGCTAAAATTTAGATAATTTAGATGTTCTGCAATTCAGCAGGACCTGATGAAATCTACCCTGCAAGTACTTTGGGATCTAGCTGAAACAATCCCAGAGTGAGTGGAGATTATCTTTCAGAGTTCACAGATGACCAAGGTAAAGTCAGAGGCCCAGGGAAGGGTAAACATAAGGCCTATTTTTAAATAGGGGGAAAATGAGAACCAGAGGGATTATGGAATAGTAAAACTAACTTCAATACCCAAAAAGTTTCTAGAATTAGCTGTTACAAGCACTCAGAGAATAAGAAGTTAATAAGAAACAGCAAATACGGATTTGTCAAGAGCAAATCATGACAAACCAGTACAATTTCTTTGCAGGGTAGATGAACTAGTAAATAAAAACCAAGCAGTGGATATTAAAGCTTCGAATGCTGTCATTCATGGCATCCTCATAGTCAAAGTAGAGAAATGTGCTCTTTTTCAAATTGCAACATTGTGGTGGCACAACTAGTTGTAAATTAAGGCTCAAAAAGTAGATATGGGTAGTTTCCTGTCAAGGTGGGAGGGCATGTCAAATGAGGTCCCTCAAGGGTCTGCCCTGGGTTGGGAAGCACTCAGTACCTTAGTGGCTGTCTCGCTTGATGATGTAAAGTGCATACCAGTATAATTTTCTGAGGTCATGTTGGGTGGGATTGCAGCATTTTGGAAAATAGAAGCAGAACTCTGAATGATCTTTATACTTGGTTATATGAAATTAGTAACTTGAAATGTGATAAAAACAAATCATAATGCTTAATGAAATAAATGCAAGTACAGAATAGAATGCAAAACAAAGTACTTAGTAAGAGAAGCAATATTTAAAAATGAAGACAATTAAGGATGCAGAGTGCTGGAAAAATCGTAAACTGACTATGCTATAATATCATAAAATTGCTTCAGAAAAGCCAACTCGTGCAATGGAGAGTTTTAGTGGGAATTCTGGGTAAAAGACAAGGGGCAAATTTTGCTTTTCAGGCAACCTCCGTACAGCCTTGGCTGCATTCCACTTTGGTTGTGCAGTTCAAGAAAAATCTTGACAAATTGGAGAGGGACTAAAGGAGAGCCATAAGAATGATAAGAGGTTTGGAAAATACAACCTATGAGGAAAGATTGAAAGAACTGAATTTGTTTAGTCTAGAGAAGGCAAGACTGACAGGATGTGATAACATTCCTCCAATATGTAAAACATTGCTAGAAAGAGAATGGTGATGAATTGTTCTTCATAGCAGCAATGAGTAGGAGAAAAATAATTGGCATAATTTTTAGCAGAAAGGATTTAGTTTAGATATTAGAAAAAGTTTCTAGCTTCAAGGATAGTTCAGTACTAAAATAAGCTGTGTGAGAAGATTACTGGATCTGCTTCTTTGGAGGTCTTTAAAAACAAGTTAGTCATCTGTCAGGGATGGTCTAGGAATATTTTGTATTGCCCTATGTATGAGGGAACAGGCTAGGCTTTGGGTATCTTGTGGCTCTTTATATCTTAGTTTGTAATTGTAAGTGCATTTAAAGATTAGACTGAATAAAATATTAGGAACTGACAAGTAGATGCAGTGTTGATCATTTGTCTACTCTTTTTCAGAGGAATGAGGCTGTGGAAACATCTAAGTTCTTATAATCATGAAAGATTTTATTCATCCAACACTTGTGCGAGGTGAGTGACTATTACACTTTTTACAGTAGGTGAGGAACAAGGCAGATTAAGTAGTTTCATCAAGGCTATTCTATATTATATAAACTAAAAGCTCCAGGTCAGGTGCCCTTTTAACTTAAAATTTCAGGTTTTGTGAGAAGTGTTGTCCGTGTCTCATCCCTGGTTATTTGGACAGCAGACAATTGGGAATAGTTGTTCTGTATGATCGTAATCTTCCTTGCCGGTTGTGTTGTGGTTCTCATATGTTTCTCTACCTTTGTTTTACTCTTCTTCATTGTGCTGTGGCTAGTAATTAATGTGCTTAGGTTTTTATGTGGCCTCATTTGTTATTTACAGTTGACTGTGAAACAACTGTGACCAGGTGGAAGCAGTACTGGTACACGTACACAGGTAGAGCTCTCCATTCCTGAGCTCACCACTAACTGATGGACACTGCTGCCTGGAAACTGAGTCCTCTCGTTTTAAATCACAGATGACTTTGTGAAACAAAGGTTAAGGGAGGCTGGGGTTTTCAAAGTCCCTAAAAGGTCCAGATACCTACAGCTTCCTGAGGCTGATGAAACTCTCATTGCTGAAACAAGGATAATTTAGGATGTAATTCCATCTTTGCTTTTTCTTTCTAGAATTGTGACTAGAAGGACATATATGTTATTGTATGCTATTAGTTTTTCATGCATGAACCTAGAACTGTAAAAAGTATATAAAACATAGTGTAAGTGCAGCAGTTGCACACAAGTTTCAAGTAAATGGAAGTGGCCTCTGGAAAGGCCAAATACCTAAAAATAGCAGCTTTTTAAATTTCATTACACTGTTTAGAAAGAAAAAAAAATACAAACCACAAAACCCAAACCCACAACAAAACACCTTTCTGCCCTTTCAACCTGAAATGCTTTTGTAGTGTTTCCTCAGGACTGGCCTGTGCTGACTTCATTGGGAGGCTCTGCCAGGTGAGGTCCAGCCAAGCAGGGGCTGGCAGTCCAGCACCATGTTATCCCACTCTGAACTGCCTTTCCCAAGGGATCTTGTGGCCACTGTGAAGCCCAGCTCATGCAGTCACAGGAAACTGAGACACAGCAAGGCTGACAACACCACCAAATGTCCATGTCATTTTGGCACAGCAGTGTGAGGGATGCTGGATACCTGTACTTTGGCAGTTAAGTAATTTTGTTAGAGATCACCCTAATGACAAGTTGAGAGAAGAAGCAGAGGTTGGCAGCTTTTCTGCCTTCACAGCACCCTGTCTTCCCTTACATGATTTGCTTTGTGTGTCTGAGCAGCAGGAAACAATTGTCCAAGTAACAAGAGCTGAGTCCTCACCACTGATGTGTGTGTTTAGCATTGGGACTGCTGTTTTTCATGCCTTGGGAGTTGAGATGCAGGATTAGGTAGCCTGATGGTAGGTTTGAGGGAGGTTGTGCAGTGTAGCTGGCTGCCCCAGCACATGACCCTCTCTAGTGCTGGACCAGCACGATCCAGATGGGACAATTTCCAGCTGCACCGACCAGTTCCCAAATTCCAGTTTTAAACCTGGGACCAAACAAAGCGATATCCAGAAGGTTTCTTGTTTGGGGGGGTGGGGGTGGTGTGGTGTTCATGTGTGTTGTTTTGCTACACAGCTGTATCATCCCAGAACAAACTAGAGACAGAGACTGTATGGACCAAGGAGACCTCTGTATCTCTGAATTGGTGCTTAGAAGCAGCAAGCCTCTGTAAAATCCCACCTTCACATTTTGCCTGGGGAACACGAAAGGTTAAAAGCCAAAGCTGTGTGTTACTTCCCTGCAGTGAATTTACTTCTTTTCTGATAAAGGTAACAGGCGAGATGTTCCCCCCCGCCCCTTGCTGATCCCTTCTTCTCACCCTGCTGCTGCACACACCATTTCTTCTGCACTACATATTATAAGGGGGGGAGATTTCTTGAGCCAGGGGCCTCCTGCTTAATGCACCAAGGATTCAGTCAGGCCAAAAATGCCTGTAGCATATGGGGAAGGAAAGGGCCAGCAGTGAGCAAGCTTGGACAGATGTGCTATAGAGGGAGCGTGGTGTTAGTGGGGGTGGAGAAAGCTCTCGCCCCCCCAGACGTTTCGGAGGGTGGCCAATCAGGAGAAACGGACCCTTTTTAGGACCCCAACAGTTAGGGAGAGCCCCTGAGGCATTTTTGGCCAGGAGGTTGTGCACACACACGCGCGCACACACACGGAACAGTTCAGCAGCAGTCCAATCCCCAGTGACATGGAGCCTTTTCTTAATTCAGAGCATATTTCAAGCTTCAGTTTAAGGGGAGGGGGGAACCCCACCAAAAACCAACCCATAAACCATAAAGAATCTATTGAAACAATTGTAAGGGGAAAAAAATAGAATGTGGCTGCAGCTGAAGTTATTAGGGAGGAGATGCAGGGGAGAGATGAAAAATAAAAGAAACAATTACCATTTTCCTCACTGGCCTCAGAGCAGCCTGGCAAAATACAGACCTGTAAAGGCACTTTCCCCAAAAATACAGAGAGGTGCCTCCTCCAGAAACATTGCTGCCCTCAGGTGAGCTTCTGGTTGAACTGGGCTTTCTGATAGATGGGCTCTGCTCATTCACTCTTATTTGCATGGCAGCATCTCTTGTGTTTCTTAGTGTTGTTTTTCAAACAGAAGCTTAAAGCCGGATGATCAGTAGAGTTTATCTTCTTGTTTGTTTGCTCTTCCTGAGCACCTTCTTTTGGTGATCTCAAAGCACATTCGAAGAAAGAGGCTCACAGGCTTTCTGGTGAAGTGAGGCCATCTGAGGAGACTCCCCTCCATAGATGCAGAAACAGCCTCTTTCAAAAGTGTTCAAGTGCTTTTCAAAGGGTACCTAGCAGGACTGGGAATGGCACCTACACAGCCCTGATCCTCCTGCATAGAATCTCTCTACAGCGTGATCTTTCCAATTTTTTGTTTTGTTTTGTTAGCAATTAGGAATTACAAGCCTAGGCGTTGGCATCTTATACAAGGAGCAACTGAGTTGATCCCTGCCCCAAATACCTTCCAGTCCTTGCTCTCAGGGACAATTTTCCTCTAAAGGCAATTTAAATGCACACAACTCTTAGCACAGCTTGTTCATTACTGCCAAGGACCTGCAGTGCAGGATGCGTCTCCTCAGTTAACATCTGTTTTTTAGACCAAATTGCCTCAGTTTCTGCATGGGCCCACAGCTGATATAAAATGCTGAGAAATTATGACTATTCTTGTTGTTTGGGTGTTTTGATTTTTTTTTTTTTTTTAACCTGCAGTTCATTTTGGCATACTGAGCTGGATTTACTTATAATTGTACCCAGGCAATTATAACTTTAAAAAAATTACTCCCAACTTACCTCAGTGCAGGGAGACAAAAAACCAGGGGAGGTGTGTGTGTCTCATGAGAGGATCTTTGGCATCAGACCAACAGGAGCAATCGGCATTTGGAGGGAGAAGAGGCATTGCACATTAGGAGACAACATCTGGTCCTAAGGCCACATGTTCAAATGCTGGCCTTGAGTCTGCTGCCACGAAAGAGAAATGCTGCTTCTGCGCTGTCGTTCTGCGTGTGGCATTGGGTCTCTGTGTACAAAAGGGTCCAGGGTGAGCAAGGTGTTTGTGTGGGAGGTTTAGGCACACTGGCACAGATTTTTAGTTGTTTTTCTCTGTCAAATAAATCAAGAAGAAAGCAAGCAGGCAAATGAAGTCAAATTTCTGAAGGGAACAGGGCACCTGAGATATTTCTGTCACCCTGTTTTTAAATGTTCCTTATACACTTAAAAGCTTAAGGGTCTGCGGAAGTGATTGTTTGACTGCTGTCTGGGCACTAATTCCAGTTCAAATCAGTGAGAAATCAACAGAAGTGAGATGCCTGGAAATTGTTCTCCTAGTGAGGACTTGAAATGGTGGGTGGAGTTGAAGAACTCCAAAGAGGCACTTTGTCACCCAACTTAATTGACCCATCAGCCCTGCAGCTCTGTTCCATGGAGTTCCTGCTGTGGTTATTTCTGACCATATTTTACTGCTTTGCTGCTCTAGGTCGTTATCTAGTGCTCACCAGGACTGTCCAAGGCAGATAGGAAGACTTTGCACTAAAAGCAGTAGCAGTAGTTTCCTTGGCTTTAGTGGCACCCTTTGGGGAATCTAACATTGGTCTTACCATCTGCAGTTGAACTTTGGATCTGATGGCCCTAATTTAGGAATCTAGATTCAGCTTTGCATCACCTAAGGCAATAAAATGCCTGGCAGCCTTGAAGACTAATTATTGAGAGTAAAAGGAGACAATGTGTCTTACTGCCTTTTCTAGGGGATGCAACCTCAAAAGAAAGCACCATTTATTGTCAGACTCTCTCTAGTGAATTTGGAAAGCCTGAATGCAGGACAGAAAGAAACCAAAGTGCGAGGACAGGGGATCTCTTTTCCTTGTTCCTTACTTGATACTATAGAATGAGTTGTTAATTTTTATACTCTGCATTTCCTCACACCTTTGGGCATATTACACTTCTTTGTGTAACTCCCTTTGGACCAAATCTGGATTACTTGCCAGACTTGCCTCCTTGGTTTAGGTTTAACTCTGTGTTGTGTTTGTAGTATTATGCTGTAGTATTATGCTGAACTCTAACTCTTGTGTTGTTTACACACATGCACAGAAATCCTGATCATAAGGCAAGCAGGGCTGCAAGCTGAATCCATCTGGGCGATGCTGCTGGATGGAAAGGTTGAATGTGTGCTGCAGGTAGAGGGGAGGCAACGCAGTGAGGGAAAAAAACAAATTAGAAGACTGCCAGCATCTTTTAATCCCATCGCCTCGTGCTGACAGGATGTTGTTGTGCAGTGCGGCCATCCTCACCCAAGGAGCTTAGTGTGGCTTAACTGCAGTAGAGACCAGTTTGTAAAGAAATGGTGCTTCTCCTCTCCATCAGTCCGCAGCTTGTGCTCCAGACCCACGTCTCCTTTGGCGGGGATAAAAGCTGAGCACATCGCTGCTGCCGGCCCAGGGCCTCGGCTCTTGAAGGCTGTGGTTACAGTGCTCTCTACAACAGTATCTCCATTTTCTTGGCCAAATAACTATGTGGGTAACTCCATACTTCCTTGCTAAATTCCTTTTAGAGTTTTATTTTGATTTGCGTCTGTAGCTTGTGCAGGGTAAAGTTTTACTTTGTCTTGACTAGCACTTGCTGTAAATGCATTTTTTTCCCCCCCGACAGTGGTAAAAGCCTGAGTTTTGAAAGTAGAAGCTTTTGGGAAGGTGTTGCAGAATGTTACCTTTTCCCTAGTACTCC
The DNA here is from genome assembly GCA_013400535.1 of Scopus umbretta. Lineage (NCBI taxonomy): Eukaryota > Metazoa > Chordata > Aves > Pelecaniformes > Scopidae > Scopus > Scopus umbretta. The sequence continues at coordinate 32,057 of VZTL01018302.1, read as the reverse complement.
TAATTTTCATCCACTATCAGGGAAGGGGATGGTGAGTGGTCTAAGTAGGCCCAAAGGTGTATAGAAAATGCAAAAGGTGTTAAAAACCCAATGTTTTTGCAAGTTAAGGGATGAATTTGGGATCCTCTGTGTATCTAGATAATCTGGATATGCTGGTGAAATCGAAGAACTGTAAGTTCAAGTGAGTGTTTACAGGATCCCAAATTCAGTTAATTTATGACATGTTTAATATGTTTTTACAAATGTTTACTGTACTCAAATAGTGATGATGCTTTATATGGTCAGTAAAATTCCATCCTGCCTGCAGTACGCAAAGACCTGAATGTCACAAGGTTGTTCTGTGTCTAAGGAAAAATATTCACTCTCGTTTTAAACATATTCCAAATACTACTTCTTTTTTTACTAGAAACTTAAACCTGTCACTGAAACCAGGACTTTCCAATTCTCACTAACATTAGGGGATATTTCTGGTTTTTCTGGTTTCCCTTCTTCCTATTTCCTTTTTTTTCTCCCCTCTTTTTTTTTTTTTTTTTCTTCACCTTCTTTCTTCAGCATAACAAGATTGGAAATTAGTGCTGGCTTGAGGCCATGGCTGCATCTACGAGGCCATTTAAAGTTATTGCTCTCTAATCCCTCTGGGCCAGTAGGAAGTTCAGCTGTGATCACAGAGAAAAAAAAACACCCGAGATGCTAGAAATAATAATAATAAAAAAAAAAATCAGAAGAATATGGAGTTGCTTTTATGCATTCTGAGTTTGGGGTGAAAAGACTTGTGAAAGCAGCTAGAAATACTGAAAAGCAGGTTTTTGTGCTGAGGTGCTGGGATTGCTCTGGTGAGATTTGTGGTCACAGCCAGAAGGGAGTCCATTTTACTTTGGACTGCATTTGGGCTTCTGGCCTCTGACTTTTACATAGGTATAATCAGGAATAGTCCTACTGAAGCTGGTGGGGTTCAGCTGCTGGGCAGTTGGAGTGAGAGAAAGCTCTGAGCATCCAGGCAGGTGGGAAAGGATTTGCAACTCCATTTCCATTCTAGTTCTGAATTTTTCAAATCATCTTATGCAGGAACCTGACCTGAAGCAAGCCTTTTATTATAGCAGCATGGCTTGGATTAGGGTTTGGGAAGGTGGATGTAAGATTGATTCACATGGGCTAGGAGTTTAGTGAAAGAACCTGGTAAGATTGGTTCACATGGGCTAGAAGTTTAGTGAAAGAACCTGCCACTTAGAAAATATCCTCTCTTCTATATAGAAGACTTTTTGGCTGCAAACAGGGAGCTGAAGATGAAGAACTGGCCTGTACATGTTCACACAGATAACCTTTTTGCACATACAAGTTGGTGGCTTTTCAAACAGTTTGTGCACACATTTGAAAGCATCTGGCTTGGTCTAGTGGGTATGAAAAAAGCAGGTCCTGGCTTACATGAGTGAATGGGTCCCCCTAAGCCCTCACCCTCTTTTTTTTTTTGCCTGAAGTTGAATGACCTGGTCCTGTGAAATCTATCCCCACAAGCTTTCTTTTCATTTTCGCACAGCAGTAGCTGCTGAATTTGGGCTAGTTCTTCTTGGGATACAAGTGGAGTTTTTGTCTTTGCAGACAGAAGGAGTTTTCTAGGAGGGAATGAAAGGAAACCTCAAACATATTCACTTTCAGTGCAAAGGTGAAGGAATTTTCAGAGTCTCTGTATGAAGAGAGAGAGGTGTTGTTTAATGGATTTAGACATTCTCCCAGCAGCAAATATACAAACTATGTCCCAGATCCATGAAACAGGTTGTGGGGCAGGGAAATGATGAAAATTTTAAAGCAATGAGTCACAAGAATGCTTTGGGTTCTCCTGATCTTTTCTGACTCATAGTAGCTCTGGATTTTTATTTCTTTGAAAATTTCTACTTTCTACTCAACTCTTAAAGGATTAAATCAAGTCATTGATGGAACTATTGTCCTACTTGCTATTGCCTGTCCCAAAAGGATCCACAGTTGGAAAGCATCTCAAGACAATATGTGATGATTTGGTAGTACCAAAATAATACCAAATCATCACATTTTGTCCTGAGATGCTCTTACTTAATATCACAGAACTTCCCTAGACTCTGACCTTCATGAGGATCTCCTTCTTGATGCTATGCACATGAAGTAGATGTTCCTTCTTGCCCCTCAGAGTTTAAAGTCAGTATAGATGAGGCCAAGAGAGTCTTATATCCTTGGTTAATGGCAAATTCAGACTGTTCTACTTTAAGACCACTTATCCTACAACTCAATTCAGTGCTGTATCCTACAGCTCAGTTGAGTACCATATCTATTTCTCAGATTATTTTAAATGAATGCAGGCTCTCTCCTCACCAAACAGAGGTTTTGTCATAAATTTTCAAACTTAGGAGAATTCTTTAAATTTCCACCCTTGGGTTTTTTGTTTCTCCCTTTGTCACTGGTTGGCAGATCCTGCATAAGAAACTCCTTGCTTTCCTGTTTGTTATGAAGGGTTAAAAAATAAATAGCAGCGTATGTTCTGGGGTGCCAAACTTTTTCTTCTGCTCCCTCTCCTTTTGATTTAAAAGCTTTGTTTATCTCTCTGTAAAGTCACTGGCAGGCCATAAAGAGATATATTGCCTTGGTGCAGACAGCACAGACTCCACTCCTGGGAAAGCAATGGACTGTGAAGTTGAGTGTGTGCGTGTGTGGGCCTGCTCATAATTCAGGAAGGGTTCTCTTTTGGGAAGCTCCCAATGGATGCTGCCTGCAGCTCCTTGTAGGAGAAGCATGCATGTGTCCAGGAGGGTTGGTCAGGCTCACTGCTTTTGATGTTCTCATAAAGCCATCACTCCAAAGCTTGGAACCACAAGGCTATTGAACTCAGTCATAACAGAGTGGATAAAGTACTCCCAATGGTTTTATTTTATTTTATTTTATTTTTATTTTTTGATAGAGAAATAATGTCATGTCAGAGCCCAGCTTGCTCGGGCACTCCCTGTTATCCAGCCCTGAGTAGTGAGATTCAACATCAGTATTACTGCATTGCTTCGCAGATACTGCCATCTTTACAGGAGCTGTAAGTGTGTTTACACTGTTGTGTGTTTGCAGACTGTGTGTTTCCCCCAAGCACATCCCCTCCTGCTTCCACGGGTGCTCCTGCAAGTGCAGGGGGGAAACAGTGCTTTTGGCTGGGATGAAAGGTAGGGCATTTTAGGAGGAGAGATGGAATAGGTGAAATATTTCTGTCTGGCATTTAGACTGCAGAAACTGCACATTTAGCTGAGCAGAGGACACTTGGGTTTAATTTTCAATGGAATTGACTTGTAATGTCCTTTTTGCTTATCACCAGAGGAGGAATCTACTGAGAAAGAGGGCAGAGCACCAAACACAGCTGAACCACTGCCAGCAGAAAGGTCATTGATTCCCTGCAAGAGGAGATAGGAAGCTGCTTCTTTCCTCTTTTAACAGCAAGTAATGCTTTGTGGGAATCCCCTACCTGGAATCACAGATTTCCAAAGATCTGAGTGTTAGTCTTGAGAGAGGGAGTTGGGAAGGAGCAGACCCATCTCTTGGAGACTTTCCTCCACGCGGAGGATTAGCATGAGAATGACAGATCATTTCAGTCCCACTGCCTTTCTCAATACATTTAAGTGAGACATAGCCTAGAGAAGACCCCTGAAGATTAATGCCTTCCACAGATTCAGTTTATCTTTAGAAACTCTACCAACATATGTAGAACATAGGCCCCCAGCCTGCCACCTCCTTGCCCCTGACAGGCTGTACCCACCCTGTTTTTTTGTGGCTGACACAAAAGGGGTTCCAGACTCACTGTATCTTCTGCAACTCTGAGTCCCTGTACTTAAAAAGCTGTTGATCACAGCCTCCCTGTAAGCTTGTTTGCCTGGGGAGAAATAATTGGTACCTTTTTTACAGTGAGGCTAAATCTGAGAATTGCCTGAAAATCTGCAGGAAATTACTTTTCAACTGACCGATGATATGACCTCTAATTTCCTAATGATCTTGGAAGAGTTCAAGCCCAAGTGCTTGTATATGCAGAATGCCAAATTTATATATACAAAGCATCATAATTACTGTCATGGAGATTTACAGTGCTTTACAAATCATTAATAATCATAATAATAATATTTACCATAACTCTTTCTGGCAGATTAATTGCAATTCTCTTTAACCATCCTCGAACTACTTTTCTTACATCATCTTTCCCATTGGCATGAAAATGAAGTACACAAACCATAATTTATGGACATAAAGGGTGGCTTTATTTGCATGTGTTTATTTGAGACAAAACCAGATATTTGCTATTGAAGTGAAAGCATAAGCATCAATGAATCAGTAAAATCTTTTAAGAGAGTTCTGTGTATTGCTACATTTCAATATGGCATTAGCAGGTGATGTGCTCTTAAGTGTTTGTGACAGGCAGTTGCAATTCTTACTGCTCAGTTAAGGTAGCATTTGCAGTAATAAGCGTGTAAAAGACACACAGTTATTTGCACAAGCATCTTTTAGGTCTTTCCTGCCTGTTTTGGGGTAAAATATCCACAGATGATAACTGTCAAGTTCAGGCTACACTGACTGAAGTATAATTGATGGACTGAGGCGATAGAAATTTCTCGTTCTTCTACATACCATCAAAATTATGAGATTTGGAGAAAGAAAAAAAATTAAGAAAATGTTTTCCCATTTCCTCTGCTTTCCTACTCCTCAGTATACAAACTTTGCAAGCAATTTCAGATGGGATACAAAATAAACGTCGGCATGCAATGGCATTTTTTAGTTTGAGATTTTGTACGTTACTATATTTTCTTACATTTCCTTAAATTTTTGAAAGATAAAAGTCTTTATAAGCTATTTTACTGTAGGATTTTAATGAAGTTTCCTGCCATTTTTTGACAACATGTACTGTTCCTGCCAATGCTATGGGTATTGTTTCTCTTTTATGAATTATTCTATCTAGGTCTGGTTTTAACCATACAAGAAATCTGGTATTAATGGATCTTTATCCTATGTCAGATTCATTAATTTGAAAGGGCAGTTAAATTATTTTTTATGCTTTTTGGCATCGTTCTTTTATCTATTTAAAAAAAAAAAGTAAAGCCATATTAACATTTTGTATTTTAGTTTCACGCTTCTCTTTGTTTATTCATCCAAAGTACATTTTGAATATAAAATGATCATTCTGCTTGCTGTGGTAGCACAGCTGTGGGGTAGAAGAAATAATCTGCTTAATTGTTTACAGGAATACTACCCACTGGTTGATGGTTAAAAAAAGCCCAGCTCTAAGATGTACCAACCACTCACATCTCTGGTTGAATTCACTGGGAGCTGCAAGTAGCAAGTGTGAGTCAAAGTTGCAAAAGCATGTAACCTTATATTGAAATACTGCTTCAAATACATTATACAGTAATTTAATTATTTGTCAGACCAACACAACCTTTAACTGCATTCAGCGTTACGGCATCAGACTCCCTGCTGATGTACAACAGCCTGGATATTAGGAAAACTTCCACAGGATGGCAGAAATCTCAGACACCCCCAACCTCAACTCTGTCTCATCAAACTTTCATCTTTGTGAGGCAATTATAAAAGCTCATGTGTTATAATGCAAAATGTTGAACTATTAGTGCCTACTGACATGGAGAAAAATGGTAATAGTATTTCTCTCCCACCTGCCTGTCCTTCACTTTAATTTTATAGCAGGCATCTCATAATTTTTTTAAGTTTCCAATAAAAGACTTAAAGAATCTTTTCTAAAAGAAAGTGCCAAGCAAGCTAAATGTAGAAGTTGCTGCCAATTCCACCTTTAATACTTTTAAAACAAATACAAATTTACAGGCACACTCATACCAATGCTGTGTGCCAAAGGCCGTCAGAACTAAAGACATGTTTTAGAATATATATGTATAAAGTGGGTCTGATGATTCACGTAATTTGATGCCTCAAGACAGAACACATTTACATGATGTTCTTTAATCTATTTCTAATTTATATGATGTTCCTCGGTCTAATCTGTTGGTTCTCCGTTCTGTGTGTCCAGCAATAGATGGTGCATGTTTGCGTGAGACACAATGGCTTGCCTAACAAGGACCATTCTATGTTTATTCATATATTCTCCATTCAGTGTAATTCCAGAGAGATAATTACCCATGAACTTGTTCTCCTTTGTCAAGTAAATTAAAGGGTTTCCCATATGGTACGTTCTCCTGAGACCACAAGGAGTTTTCTGAGAATCTGCAATGGTTCAGGTACAAGGAGACTCCCAGCTTAGCTGTAACCTTTGAGGTCCTTCCTGTTTTCATACCGACACCTATGTCATCAATCCCATTACAGAAAAATTCCTCTAATTGGAAAACCCTGCTGGTGGAAAACCTGTCCTCATCCTATGAAAAGTAAGAGGTACCACGGGGATGTTTTTGTTGTTAGTGAATCATATCTAGTAGGAGTTGTTTCTTTTTCTTGCACCACACCTCCAGCCCCCTCCAAGCCATCCAGCCAATTACTTTGGCTGAAACAGCCCGTGGAAGTATAGCGTACAGTAATTGCTTCATTGTGTTGCTTTAAGAGGAAAGGAAAACAGCTATTACTGTGAGCAAGTGCTTCTGTTTTTTTTCCCCTATTGCTTTTGTGTGTTTTGGTTACGAAATGTATCCTATTCTGAAACTATTTTTGAGAGTTTGTGTTGTTCAGGTGGAAGGCTGAGAATGGGCATCTGTTGGTAACGCAGCTGCTGGTAGAGAGAGAAAACGTTGGTTTAGAGAAATAGTCTTCATTTACAAAAGGAAGTGAAACTATTGTTGATTAATATTTTCTCCTGGTCTCTTTATGGAAGGTAACAAAGCAGCATAGTTTTGTTCCTGGAAAGCACACCGAAGCTAGGCTTGATGCCTACATACTTTCATCTTGTCTTCAGTTACATAAAAGTTAATGGAGATTTGACTTTTAAAATTACTGTACTTACTTGTTTACCCATTTGGCCATAGATGTAGATATGGAATTTAATGGTCAGTCTGTGGCTGAGATAAAGCTCTATAAATTCAGGGTACTGCCTGTAAAGAAGCTGTCCTTCCATAAAGCTATTCTGAGAAAAACGAACAAAAAGAAGCCCAGCTACTGTAAACTGAGATCAGACCTATTACTGGAGATATCTAGAAATCTGTGACTAGAAAAGGTATTAGGTTGTGACCTGATGGTCTCCTTCTGCTGAGGCTCCAATGGTGATTAGGAAGACGTGATCTCATCGCCGTATGAAGGCTGCTGCCCTCATCCCTGTTTTTTGTTTTTTTTGTTTTTTTTTTCCATTGAGAAGCTGAACATGGTATTCAGGCTAAAAGGAAAAATGCCTCCCCACACATACACACAAAGCGTTATCACTGCCAACTCCTAGTCTTCAGAGACCCCTGGCTGAAGGTCTGTGTGACTAAGTCCACTTAATTCTCCACCTAAGAGAAAAAAGTAGAGTTCAGAAGTTCAAGGAACTCTTTCGCTAACCACACGCTTGTGGTTGTCTGGGCTGCAGGGTAAAGGGTCAGGCTGAATCGCTCAGTGTTTCGGACCTGGTTGCAGTCATGTAACGTCTTCTTTCGAGGTAATAAATGGCCAAAAGGGTGGAAGGCTTCATACGCTGCTGGTGGGACCTGAGTGCACTTGGAACTGCAGCCTTAGATGTCACCTTGGAAGCTGTTTGATAGGAAGTATCTGCAAGTCTCATCCCAGGTTCTGGGAATGTTTAGCATAAGCTTGTGTATTCATGGCCTTGACGGGCTCATATATAACCTGGTATAGCATCCCCCTTTCCTCCCAACTTGTATAACTGTTAATAGTAGTAGTCTCCTATGAAGCTTAAAGTACATAGAACATTTAAAGCTTATAACATTTATAGATTGCTACGGTAGCAGGAGAATCAAGCTAATGAAAGGATTGGGTGGGTGCCCTGAATTAATACGGCCATAATCTAATTCATTTTAACTTATTTTTTGCTGTGTATAAAACCTTCCTCTCTCCTCCAGCAGCGCACTTAGGGCCATATTCAGAGACTCATGGCACATAACGGGAAGGTTCTTACACAGTAGGGCTGAGAGTCAGGTTTTGAACAGGAGAACAGGAGGCCCTTGACAAGGGCAGAGGGGCAGATGGTAGAGGAAGCAGAAGTCTTGTGTAGAGGGCAATGGGATGTTTAGGAAAGGAGGATTCAAAGTTTGAGGGGTGAATAGGAGAATCAGAGCCAGGAGGTGTAGATAAAGCAGTGAGTTTTGAAGCAGGCTCTTTGCTGTAATTTGAAATAGAGATACTATCCCCCCCCCTTACAAATTTACACAGTATAGAGCCTACTAATACCCAGAGGTTATCTTATAGGCTGCTCCTTTCCATTTATGACCAGATAGCATTTTGCCCTCCCTTCTCTGCCCTTGCCTATTCCCTGGAGAAAATGTGTTTGGAGAATACTTCTTGTAGTTATAACTCTAAGTGCAGTGAAATGTATTTGATTGTGCTGCCTACTTTTGTTCTTTGTTTCATCTCTATCTCTCCCATCTGTTTTGTTTGTTTCAGCCAAAAAGGAAGGATTATTGAGTGCTCTGTAGATCATCTCTTGGAAGCTTGGAGGGAGCTCGGGACCTGCAAGCAGTCAGGTTGAGGAGCTGGAGGGGAAAGCAGTGATTTTGAGAGTGAGTAAGGCACTGTGGATTGTTCTGACAGATTTTGTTGAACTGTGTTACTGGATCACTGAACCCAAGAAAATATTACAGCACATGTCCATGTAACAGCCAGTTGATACTCATGAACTTTTCATATTCTTCTCAGAAGCTATGTATGACACTGTTTTCTATATATGAACTTTGACAGTCCTCCCTATCTACTGGAGAGCAATGGAAAATAGTACAATAATAATATAATAACACAATAAGGACTATAAAATCCTTTTTCTTAAACATGAACCCATGTATACTATGCAAGGGCTTCAGTAGCTTCTGAGTGCTCATAAGCTGAGGGATGGGCCTGTTCTAGGATGTGGAAAATTCAGTGAAAAACAAGGCATTAAAGCAAGTAATAGCTGGACATGATTGAATGGGGAGCACTGTTCTTCATGGACCTGTCCTGAACTCATGCCCCAGCACAGTTTGAGGACTGGTGTTGTGCTTGGAGTAAACCTAAAACCAAAGCTGAAGCCACTTGCGCTCATTAAAGAACCCATGGCAGCTTTTGCTGTGCTGGATGAGCAACACCTTGCCCTGGTCAGATGCTTACTTGAGTGAGTCTCTTCTATGTGTTGATTGCAGCTATTTATAACACTTTATTTAGGAGGCTCTCTCCATCACTTTCTTTCTCCATTGACTCAATGAAGGGAGAGTGCATCTAAATTAAGTTTCTTCTCTTACTTGCCTTCTGGAAGTATGTTTTTTCCCCCCTTACTAAGTATATAAGAAGTCTAGAGAGATTGGTCTCATAATGTAGGCTAAGACAGGTATCTAAAAGTAAGTGGTGTTTACACCCCCATTCTTTAAGGGTGTCCTGCATCCTCATTCAGGTAAGATATGCCTTGCCCTTCCTCCTAAATTGCTGTTCTGTTAAAGCACTTCCAACGTGGCTGCACATCCATTGTGATCTCATGTGCTTCTGTGAATACCCAGATGTGTATGGGGGTGATAAAACCTATTTTATCTGAAGGGACTTGCAAGCAGTAGAATACTGCCTTAAATAAGAGAAAGGCTTGCAAGCATTTGTGCATACTAAAGGATGAAGAAATACATGCAGTTGAAGAAATCATGGTTTCCCCCCACCCCCGGTAATACAATTAGCAACCACTACCTGGAGACTTAGGGCTGGATTAATGTTTAAGTGGATGAATGCAGAATTGCGCTACACAGAGCTCCTGCTCCCGACAAGGTGAGATCTGGATCATGGGTTCTGCAGGGGTGGAGGTGTTTTCCTGCAAGCAAGGACACTACAGGCATACAGTTCTGTGTAGCTTCTCCATTGTCAGGCTCCATCTGCTCTGTCCTGGATCCCACTGTGAGGCACACATGACAGATAGCATCAACATTTCTTAGAGGGCTTTGTGTGTTTCCTTGGGTGCTGGTCCTCCTGCTGTCAGCCAGCCTGCAGAACTGTGGTGCACACACACACTTTTGCCTGTTCTGCCTTGTTGAAAGGGATGTGGTCCAGCCCTTCTGGGAAGCAAGGGAATACCCACAATTAGCATTTGCTTTGTTAATCCCTTGTGTAATCCTACAGATAATAGAGAGACCTGGCGGTGTCTATGGGGGAGGAGAAACCACAGCTTTCACTATCATGGGATAGTCACCATAAAAACACAACGTGGTATGGTGAAATATGCCCATACTAGCAGGGCTCACGTTCACCAACCTGCTCACGTTCCTTGTGGAAGAGCCATATTACACAGTCTTGCTTTAAACAAAATCTCTGCAGGCAAAGCCTGCCCTGAGGAGCACCTGCACGGCCAGGCCTGTACTCTCCAAGCCATTTCAGGATGCATGGCAGAGAAAAGGTAGACAGCCTGCAAATGCAATTATTTGTTTATTTACACAGAAACTCCCTCCTGTTCCTTGCAGAGTCCTGAAGCCAGAGCTTTATAAGGGAGTGTGCGTGCTGGTTTGGGCAGGAAGCATGGCACGGGGGGCACCTGACCTCATTGAAAGACAGCTTCTCTGACTCATCAACTGAAAGCAAAATGAGCTGTATATATTTAAAGCAAAGCTCTATTTTAAAAATTAATGATCTGCAAGGGAGAGAGGAGAAACTGCTTCTCTGTAATGCAGAAAAAGGCCCTGATGACCACGGCCTGGGTCCCTTTCCAGATGATGTCATCATCAGTCTAAATAATAAATTTTTAACGATGTGGAAAAAAAAAAAGGAGGAGGAAATAAAAAAGAGGGGGACTCTGTTTCAATGAGGAGTCAAAGTAGCTGGTGGCAACAGGGTCTAAGGAAAATATATAGTTGGGTGAGGTTTCTGCCCTGTGTAATTAGATTATCCCAAGTGTAGGAGTGTGCTGCAAAAGGCACATTGAAATGCCAGTAATTGACTGCTCTGTGTCTTCCCCTGCCACATACCCATGCAGAGTGGAAAATTGGGGTACTTGGCGTATACAAGGCAGAGGGGCATTCTATAAACGGGGTTACTAATAATAGGCAGTTAAGATTAGAAGGGAAAGTATGGGCTCTCATCAGCCCAGAGACTAGGGGATATTTTCCCCTCATAAATAACAGGCCACAAGAAATCTATTCAAACGGATTTGTGTTTGGTTGACAAATGTATGCAGTATATTACCAATGGAGTACTCACACTGGCTCTTTAGTGCAGCTTAAGTTACTAGCAACACATTCATTTTTAAATGCGCTCAGTTTTGTTTCATAGTACCCCCTTGGAAATGTGTTGCCCATGGCTGCGAGCTTGTTGTGCAGGCGAGGAGGGCTCGGGGAGAGCCACGCAGGCATCAGCAGTGTGGGTTTGCAGCGCTGTGGCACCAACACGGACTGAATTACTTTGTTTTTTTCGCTTCACGTTGATTCCCCATCGTGGGGAGCCCTTGGCCATTTTCCATGGGATTCCAGCCAGAATTTTCACAAAAAAACCCCAAACCAAACCTTAGCTTATACTGGAATTGTGCAGGATATCAGAATGTATCTGATGTCATTTAAAGCTGTATTTTAAGTGATCTGACTTCCAGATCCTATTCAGGGCTTGAGCTCCAGTGTGGTGTGTATTCCATCAGAGATGACCCTCTCCATGAAGAACTTAGAAGCTATGGAGACAAGACGGCAGCTATTCCAACCTGGCAGGCAAGGGGGCTCAGTTCTCCAAAAGCAACAAAAAATTCATGTTAAAGCTATGGACCAAAACTGCATTTCTTGAATCTCAGACTTGTATTTTTCCTATAAATGCATTAACCCAAATCAAAGTTTTCATGGACCTCAGCTATCTGAGCATCAGGCCCTGAAATGAACAGACGTGTTTCATGAGGTTTGGGGTTTTGTAATAGGAGATTTCAATGGTTTTAATACCCGAATCTACACCTTCTCCTCAAACTACAAGGGACAGATTTATGCCATGTTTTGTAGTGGGCTGATCTTAATACCCTTGTCGTGAGACAGATTTACTGTAGTTGTCAAGACAGATTTGCTGTAGAAGTCAATACCTCAGCCCGCCAGTGCCTTAAGGAAAAAAGGCCTGGGTTTTTAATGCCATAAATATTTCATACTTGCTTTGCCATACAAGCCTTGCATGGCCTTTCAAAACCAACTTCTATTATGCCCCAGTTTCTCATGAGTTAAACGGGGATAACAATACTTCTGAGGGTGGAGTGAACAAGACTGATGAAGTAAGGAGACTTCTGACAAGGAAGATAGAAAAGTCTTTTCTCTGTGAAGCCCTATTACTTTGTTTAAATGAATTATTTCCTTTTTGCTGTTTTTATTGCTCCTTAAATAGTCACTATAATTTCCTTTCAGGTTTTGTTCTGGTAAACAAAGACACACCATTTAGACACCCTTCAGCTTTGTGGGTCATTTGGTGTCTCTGTGTTGATGCTACTATTGCCTTAGTGAGGGAAAAGGGCACCTTGGAAAGTATTTATTGGGTTTGAGGGTGACATTCACAAAGCCCAGCAGAGATGCTGAAGTTAGCAAATTCAACATGGGTCTTACTACAGTTAGCTGGTGGAAATGCAGAGGAAGAAGACAAATATTCAGTCCTGACTGTCAAGTACTTTTGACTGCTTTGGGTCCCCTGTAAAAAGAGGAGACACTGCTGCACTCACAGCTGGGTTTTTCTTTTCTGCTGGCCAGGTAGGAGGGGACCAAGCAGGACTTAAATCCTCAGGTCACCAATATGTCCTTTGTATTCCCGTATTTCTTCCACCACTATGAAGGATACGTTGAGCTTTGGATTTTATGCTGGGCTAAAGATACTCTCATCCATCTGAGTCTGCTGCGATCTAAAGTGCAACTCACATTTCACAGGTCTAATACAGACACTTGGGGACTCTTTCTTATTATTAGCTTGCCCAGAGTTTGCCATGGATGGACAGTTTGTTAAATGTCGTCTCAGCTTGTGTGTTCTGTGTCTTTTGTCTGCTTTGATAGAGCTGGGCGTTGGGTGCTGTATCAGTGAGGAGCACGCAGGGTAAATACGTCTCTTTTTGTACAGGGCGACAGAGTCAGTTAATGAAAAAGATGAGCAATTTGGATAGAAAAAGGACACAGAGCTGGCAGTGAAAACTGACAGTACAAGCTGACCCTGTTTGGTGGAAACAGTGCTGGTGGGAGGACTGGAATCACTTTGCCATTCCTTGTGTGTGTTGCACCGGCTGCAGTGGAGTTTCTTTGCCAGCATGCTGGATACAGAGCTGGGAGAAAAAGTGAAGGAGTTGCCAAGGGCTGTCTGGATGGGATGCGTGTACAGAGGAAGTGTGAGCCATCACACTAGCTATTTGGCAGTTGAAGAACCCGTCTGCAGAAACCAGGCCTTCTCTGAAATGTGAGTTACACCGTTTCTCAAAACTGTGTGTAGCAAGAAATGACTGGGAGGCCAATGATTCATTCTGGGTTAATGTAAAGATACCAGAGGGGCTAATATAAAGGAAGAAAATTGATACTGGCTTTGCAGTGTTTGTGGTGCAGAAATGTGTACAAATGTTTCCCAGGGAAAGAGTGGAACAATCCGATGCAATATTAAAAACAAAAAATACCCACCCAACAACAAAGAAACAGCCATGGGGATACAGGGCTGGTAACAGTGTTTGGAGATCTGTAAATCAGTGCAGACTGCACAGGTATTTGCTTACTGCTATACATTTCATTGCAGCTGAAAGGAAAGGGCCCTTGTGAGATTGTAGAAATTGTACGAGAAAACTTTGCTTCAATTGTAGCACTGTGATTATTGTGTCAAATACACTTTGGTGTGTATCTATGGGAGTTACACAAGGGACAGATTTGACCCTTTGGGATGAATACTCTGGGGAAATTAAAACTAGCTATAAAAGCTATATATAGTTGAAAAGGCTATGGTAACATTTTATATGGTATGAGCCATGTTCTATTCTTTACAGAAACCCATATCTGTAAAAAAGCAATTAGAAGTGCTTCCCTGAAAAAAGGCAATTGAATGCAGTGAATGAACTGCAGGAATTGTACAGTTTCCAGAAAATGGTGGTAGTGAAGCATTTGTGGGATCCATAAAGTCACCATAAATTCCTAACTGAATATGGATTCACTCTCCAACTCTAAAACCACAAGATTTATTTCCTGCTGGCAGGGGAGGTGAAGTTCGCAGAGCTAGATCTGTCTCGAGCATGCCAGCAGGTGGTGAAAGCACCAGTATGTTCCCCAGTGGGTAAGTTCCCATCACCTTGATTGGCTGTGTCCTTTCAAGACAAGAAGACAGGACTGGGTTGTTTTGGGTTTTTTTTAATCACTGGAGACCTACCTGTGCTTTCAACTCATGTAATTGTACATAGGTAGGAGGGTTTACTAATGTGCAACATGTCCTATTGGAAAAGGGGGATAAGGTAGTGGGTACACCATTGGTTTCACTCAGGAAGATCTAGTTTTGGCTCAAGCGCGGACTTTGAAGTCACATGAGCTCTATCTGTGTGGTGGGGATGCTCACTGGTGAGTCACATGTTTTGTGGCACAAACTTAAACAATGTGGTAAAGTTTGCTTTGTTTCCTTTCCATGAAATTCCCTTTGTCCCCCATGCTATGGATGTTTTGTGGACTTTCAGGAAGATGTATTGATTTGGAGAGTGGACTTTTTTGTTGTTATGTTTGTTTTTTTTTTTTTTCTCTCTGCTCGTTCCCATTGGTCTGTTCCACTGTGTCCTGGTTCCAGTGCAGTTCACTTCAGACTCCCATCTTTTAACCCTGCTGTGCTTCTCCTACTGCTGTAAGAAGGACACCAGCTGCAGCAGCCGAAACTTTTCGTCAGTGACTGCCTGCAATAGTGATGGAAATATGCATATTAATGTGGATTTGGGGTGGGAAAACTGCAGGATAAGTCACAGTTTCAGGTAGGACGAAGTAAGACAGGGAGATATGGACTAAAAGTCGCTGCACTGAAATGGAGAAGTCTGTGGCTGCAGAGATTTGTAATTATTTGGGCCCTGTCAGAGATGAATGGCTATGTCTCTTTCCGAAGTCATCTGCATAGCTGGGTAGATGTGATTGCATTGATTTAGCGTGTCTTCAAGAGTCTTTTTACAACCACAGGAGCTAGAAATGTCTTTTGTTGTTGCTTTTTTTAATGAAAGCCGACGTTCTGCAGCACAAGTCAGCAGGAAGTGGGGTAAGTTTATTGGCTGTTTTGGTGGGGCCTGGAGAATAATTCTGCCTTTCTCCTGCCTTTTGTCTATTCAGACTGTAAATTCATTGAAGCAGGGACTGCTTTCTACTGTGTGTCTTCATAGCACTTGCTGCAATGGATCCGTGCTCTCAGCTAAATTCCCTAAGGCTTAACAAAATATAGATTAGGATAATGGTATAGTAAGTTAAATGTTAAATGGTCATGGGGGGTAGTTTATTTAATGAATTATCACCTTAAAATAAAAACATCAAAAAAAGTCCTTCTGAAGTCCTGGTGGGAGTTTTAGCTTTGTTGCAAAAACTGTGCATTATTCTACAGTATTGAGAAGACAGGGAAGTCATATGGTGGTTGTACCCCATTTTAATGGAGAGGACACGGGCTAGTTTCAGACTTCCTGTACCCCAAACTTCTCTAAGCTGACTCTGCTGTTAGCAGTGGGAAATTACTCCCTGCAGTTGCTTTCCACAGACTTCAGTGATTGTTTTGTGTTGCACAGTACCTTGGGCAGAGCTTCGACACCCAGGAAATATATCCTGGAAAGAGAAATCCTTCAGCTCCTGCACAGAGGGATCTTCAATGCGTTCTCTGTCTGTTTTGTGAAGAGAGAATGCAATGCTAAGCTGGGCAGATGTTACAGAGTGACAACAGAGTGTAACAGAATGGCAGAAAGCCTGATGTGGTGTCATGTTGGTGTAGGATTTGCACCTTTCCTTGATATGAATGCAAATAAGGCCGCAAGTGGTAAAACCTTGGGATCTAGGTTGTTGTGCATGTGTAGGAGCTCAGAAAAGATGTGTAGAATGCTGGGAGTCCTCAAAATCTACAGCAAATTTGCTCATCTATGTTGTGTGAAAAATGGTAATCTTAACTCTGCTCAGCAATCTGCTGGGTCCAAGCCCTCGCCAGTAGCTTGTTCTCCTGCCTGCAAACTGGCAGCCTGTTGTCTGCGTCCTTTTAGGTGTTTTGTTTAGGGCAGTGCTGAGACCTGTGGGTCCATCCATAGTTCAAGCTAATGGAAAACTGGTCTCTAGCTCTTGTTTTTAGCACAGTTAAGATAATCAGCAGCAAAACTTTCTATTGCCCAGATACTGGAAGTCCTCATGAAAGTTAGGGGCCAGTCTGTGTGTCTGCCAGTGTTGCACTGGCTACTTTGAGGTGACCTGCCAGCTGTGTTGTCAGGTCAGCTGGAGGCATCTTGTTCTAGGCTTTGCAGTGCAAAGCAGCCTTAAAAAGTTGGCAAATTCTACTACCACAAAACAGCCCTATTTGTGGGTTGCTCAGTGCAGTGATGCAGTGCATACCCATATCCCTACCGACTCCTCAACAGTTCCTGGAGGCCAGAATGCCCCAGCTGCATTTTAGCACTGTTTGATTCAAACATTTGTATACCTGTCTCTCTGAAGAACCCACTTCTGTGATAGATCAACCTTGTTTTTCCTTTTCCAGAGCAGACAGCACAGCTCAGACACACCAAAGAGAGCCTCAGTCCAAACATAGACCAGTGTAAGAGAGCCAAACTGAGGCCAGTGGTCTGTCAGCAGATAGTCTGGCTTGGGAGGAGGCAGAAACAGGATTTGCTGTCAGCTTCGTGCCAGTGACAGCACCACGACATTATTTGCTGTAGATTAATGTGGGAGAAGGTCCTTGCCGACAACCCCTGCAAAACAGTTCAGCTTCAAGTGGAATTACAGTGGTCCTTTTAGATAAGTATATTTTTGCCAGCTGATCCCCAACAGCACTCCCAGTGGTGAGGAAAGCTGAAACTATTACTGTAAATACAAAAGGGAAGACATACTTGGCATCCCTTTACATTAGAGCTGGCTCAGAAGAACGTCTGCGTAGCTGTTCCACTGCCAAGATGGATTGTAGTCAGATAGTACACATTGCAAAGGAACCAGAGCACACACTGAGATCTGTTGGGTTTTTTTTAACAATAGTTTATTTGTGTTTCAAAGGGATAGTTACAGGAATCCAGATCAATATGCTTGTCCAGAACTGTGCCTTCCTATTTTAGGGCCTGGATGAATAGGAGGTTACTTGAGTTCACATGCATATTGAGGGATTGGTGCCTGCGGTAATGCGGCCTCCCAGGCTTGTTACTTTTCCTTTTTGAAAGTGAACGTGAAAGAGTTGCAAGACTAAAGTTGCCATTGTTCTGGTTCCTGGAGTTTTATTTTTTTTCAGTGAAGTCCGTGTGGTGTTGCATGTTGTAAGGCTCTTTGTAAATGGTGAGGTTGTGTCTCAACAGGAGATGGTAGGAGCTGAGCACACCCCATCCAAGGTGTTTAAATAGACTTTGGTTGAACCATTTTAGACTGTTGTCCTGAGAACATGTTGGGCTTTGGACTGAATCGAACACTTCTGAAAAGGAAGGAAGACTGTCTCTTTCAGTTAAATGTTCTGATTTTTTTAATGGAAAATTGTAAAAGTACAACTTTGCTTTCATGAAAATATGTTCAGCATTTCCCAATCCCAGGTTTTGAAACCGTCTGTGTATTTTCATGGTTTCAGTACTCTATGCCATTTGTTTGGACAAGAAGAATGGTTGACTAATGGAGTTGGTTGCATGGAACCCAAAAAATGATGTCTGGTTGATTCTGTTTTGAGGTCTTTTGAAATGCTGTTTCAGACTATGAGTTGTAAGTTCTTGAGAATTAGACCTGTAATTGCTTTGAAAATCTTGGTTTATGACCTGTTTTTTCTCTACAGATCTTTATATATTTTTAAGGGACACAGGCAGAACGGGAGTTTGAATAGACATGGGTACTTAGATGCTCAGGGTAAGAGTAAGGTGTTTTCCTGTAAAAAATTTCAAGCCCTGATTTATAGCAAGCAGTAGATTTCTGACAGTTTTAAGCAAGTATGTACCACTGCTGCACCTGGGTTTTTGAGGGCAAAATTGCATCCATTACTTGAGCATATATGGTATCTAGCTGATGATGAATTATGCTGCTTATGCTTTGAATGGTGCCACTGCATTTTTTGGGAAGTGTAGACTCAACAAAATATATCAGCAGACGGAGCCAGTTTCTTCTGAATTTCAACCTATGACAACTTTCTCAGCACACATTGGTCTACGTTGATTCAAGGGGCTATCTTGACGGGTGCGTTACAACACAGCAATGCTTCAGAGTTCAAATTCTGGTGTCATCTGGCACATTTCTTATGTCTCTAGCTTTAGTGATGACATCCTGTTACATGAAGAATTTTGGCTGGTGCATGGTGTACTCCTTTCAACTGTTTTGCATAGCTGAGGAAGACACCATCCTGACTAAGTCAGTGCAGTTTGCAGTGGCGTGTCTGGTCTTTGCTGTGAGAAAGGCTTATTTAATCTTGGTTTACTGTTCTCCATTTTTCTCTTTCCCCTATGTGTTTGTGCATTGCCCAGCATGAAATGTGGGGCAGTCACGGGTGGTGGCAGTACTGAAGGAGCAGTAAGCACTGTGGCAGTCCCAGTGGAGGGCAAGAGAAAAGAGTTGTGGTTTGTCAGGGATTTCACTCTTAATTGCATTAGAAGGTGAATGATCAGGAAGATTATGAAAATGATGTGGATTATCTTCTGTTTGCTACTGGTTTTGTTGGTTTGTTTTTACCTGGATGGGAGGGAGCAGGAAAACTCTTCCTAGACACCCCAGCACTATGAGGGGAAGAAATGGTTTTACAGGCTTTAAAGAAGCAAGGAAAGATTTCCAGAAATGCAAGAACTGGGAACCAGGCATAACCGTGGGGGATATTTGAGAGCAGAGCTCTTCCCAGATCCAGGTCCCTTTAAAAAGAAACCTTTAGCATGTTTCTGATCCCACAGAATTAGGTGACTGGACCACTGTGATGAGAGGGACAATAAGAGCACAGTCCAGAAGACACTTGCACAATCCTTCCTGGCCCTGGCTAGGACTTGAAGTCCCTTGTTATCTTGAGCACAGTAGAAAACTCTACACCACCGACATTGCCTTGCAGGTAACTGGCTGGGAAAGGATTTTTTCAGGGCTTATACTCCACCTCCACCCGCACTTGCAGTCCCAGAGTCACCAAAGAAAGTTTAAAAATATTCTGCCAAATATTTGCTCAGTTAAATTGTTTAGGCCTTTTTGTATTTAACCCCTGTTTTGATTATGATTTTTTGGGCTTTTTTTGTTGTTGTTGGTGGTGGTGTTTTGTTGTTGTTGTTTTTTTTTTGTTGTTGTTGTTCCTGTCTTCCCTTAAAGAAGTTTCCCTTCTGGGAGATGATCCTTAGGAGTTGGATGTGTAGGAGACTCATACGAAGACTGCCTTAGCAGTAGTCACCTTGCAAGTACTCCCATGAAATGCTTTTTCTCTGTACACACTTGTGATCTGGGAGTTTTATTTAGCACTTTTTGATGGGAATCAAATCAGGGTTGGATTTCAACATGTCTTGAAGAGAGGGAACACATGGCACAGACTGCATTGCAGGGAAAAATATCTAGCACGTCATGTGCCTGCTCACTCCTCATTCTTCACTTTGTTCTTACTGTTCTTCAAGTTGAGGGGCCAACCTCTATTTGCCCATGTTCGGGAGTAAAGTCACTGAACCAGAGGGGTGACTAAAAGTCAGAGGAGTTCTTGTTTTGGCATAAGAAGAGATAGCCTTTCACTTCTGCTTTTTTTTGCTTTGTGGAACTTTTTGAAGAAACAGTGGGCTGCCATGTTTATTGTATCTGTAGCATGATGTCATGGGATCCCTGTGTTGGATCTACCTGTGCTTCTGGTTGAAGCGTGGAAGAGAAAGCAGGGTGCAGCTTCAGGCTCAGCCCAAGTCACTTAATCAACCCCTCACCTTCAGGGGCTGAGCAACGTGCTTGGGACATGCTTTCAGTTGTCTCTCAGATGCAGAGGATCGTGGTCTGTCCTAGCAATGGTCCCCCCCACCACTGGGGTGGTAGAAGTACAATAACTTTGATGTACAGTCAGCAGTTCTTGTAGGAAGTTTATAACCTGTTAATTTATCAAGATTTTCAGTGTGTGCACGGCTGGAGAGGAATGAACAACAGATTTATTCTTTTAGGAGGTGAGTTAATCCTGTTTCAGCAGTTCCTGGGTGGGGGTGGGTAGTGGGAGAGGGAGAACTGCTTCTGTACGTCCAAAGCAGCACGCTGTGCGGTGCATTCAGATGAGTTTCACATCGGCACGCACAGTGTGTCGCCGTGGCTCCCTTAGCAGGTCTGTTCTTCAGCATCCCAAGAGAACCCCCAAACAAATTACCAATTAGATTTTGTACTTTAATTAAACAGAAAGGTGGGCACACGCTTCAGCTTCACTGTGAGCCACAGCGTTAAATAATCTCTTGAATGTTTACAGACCCAGCAATTTGGGGCACTGCTCGCTGCCTTTCTTCACCTATTGGTGATTTACCTCGAAGATTCCCTTGTGAGTGGTGAGTTCGGTGTCCTCCTTACCTGCTCGAGAGGTTTTGAGACTTGGGGATGATATGAATAGCCTTGAGCATCTGTTGAAGTCAGAGGGAGCCCCATATTGTTAAGGGCTGGCTAGAAGATGCTCAGAATCCTATAGCATCTGGACCCTGTGTGAAAGACCTGATATTAAAGCAAGGAGTGTATCCAAAATTTGTGCCACAGAGGGAAGCATTGGCAACATGACAGGAGCCCAAAGGTTGTGCTTCATTTGCATGTGTATTTGCATAATTGCAAATGCATGAGATGCACGTTAATAATCACTCTTGCGTCTTTATCATTCTCAGTAAATACAGAGAAAATTTCTTGCTCTTGGAGTTCATCAGCAATAAAAACCTGCAGTGTCCTCATTCTGTAATTGCAGGGAATTAGGGACACCTTGGGAGGGACATGGTTTATCATTCTTTTGGATGTGTCTGCCCTTAAATCTGTAGTCCATAAAATTTATCTGTGGACTAATTTTGAAATTAACTGTGAAGGGAAAAGTACTTTGAAATTTTTACATTAGTGGGGATATTTTCAAGAAGCCTAGAAAAGCTGGCACCTGGATCCTGTTGAATTTCAGTGGAAGTTCCACTACCTCTTGCTCTGTTCAAAGCCTCAGCAAAACCCTATGGGGCATAACCAAGGATGAGTGTAATTCTTCTTGGGTGTTCTGTGTAAGGATTTAGTGGGACTGACTTAGAGTGACATGTTGGATGGAGCTGGTTGCTCCAGACTTAGAGTCTGATACTGTCCCTGCCACAAAGATTTTATTTCTCAAGTAGGCAGAATGTAAAAAGGATTTGGAAGAGGGCATGTAGAGTCAGAGGGTTTTGCGTATCAGAAAAACCTGCTGTTTACCAGCTTGTCTTTTTTTTAACCTTATCAACTAAATTTCTCTCATTCTCAAGCTTATATTTACTTTGCAGAGTTGTTCCTTCTGACACCACTCTTCTGCATTACACTGTGATGGCATTACTTAATTGCTGAAAATCGCAGTGGTTTTAGGATGGAGAGTGATAGATTTCTGCAAGTGATTAAATGATGCAGTTGTCTCTTGCAGGAGGGACCTGACTGTGATGGCCTTGATTTGATGGACCAGTGCTATGTTCCAGCCTGGAAGATCTGGGCTTTGCTCATGTACTTCTACAATGTTTTTGTTACAGTTGGCCTGAAAATGAGAACTCAATTCAACAGAAAACATTTTTTTGACTTTCTAATGTTTGTTTTCATTTTTTCTCAGATTTAAAACTTTTAACATTTTTCAGGATGGGGGAGATGGAAGGATATGATTACATTAATCCGAAACCATCACTATCCAGTGGCTTGGGTTGAGATGACTCAAATTCAGAGTCTTTCTTTTCTTTATTCAGGCCTTGAGTCAAATCTAGGTGGGTACCTTAATCATGTTAGAGGGCATTGTGGAATAGATTAATGAATCCCATCTTGATCTTCTTTAAAAACTATAGTGTAACTGAAGCTTTTGACTACAGTGTTTGGTTCAAAAAATCAGCATTTTCTCTAAAACAAAATAAATATCAATATGGATCATTGCTGTTGTTCCTTTATCTTCTCTGCTCTATGTGCTGTAATTATGGAATAGTACCTTAATTGGTAAAGACAGTGGTTATGTATTTACCACTGCAGCATCTCAGTCTCATGTCTCTCTAGGGATATTGGCTTCAGAGTTTTCTCAGTGAAAAAGGAAACCTTCATTAATTTGTCCAAGGAAGCAACAGCCTGTGAAGAAGGGCACAAGCTACTTCCAAGCCTTGTTCTGTGTGATGGGCATCCTGTGATTTTGCAACAAGCAATGCCACATTTCAGGCACCTGCTTTGCCTCGGCAGGATTAATTCGTTGCTAGTGATTGTCTGTTCCACTGTCCAGTTTCTCAGGGATCTGGGAAACTGTTGAGTTTTTGCATAATTGTCTTTACACTTCCATTTCAGATGTCTTCAAACATTTCTAAACTTAACACATAGGAGAGTGAGCAGGCATTGATTGGTTTCTCTAAAGCAGAGCTCTCACATTTTTATTCAATGGGATTTCACTTTACCTTTCAAATAATGTTTGTGCCCTCAGAGTCATTGCGTCTTCCGCGCTTACTTAGCAACTGTATTGATCATGTAAATAAAGTGTCTTCCGACCACCTCAGGATTCTAGCAAGATTGAGACCTAGGCTTTCTCAGCTGGTTTCAGAAACCTCAATCTGTCTTTCATTTTAATTCCCAATGTGATTCTTGCAGTTACTTACAGATCTTGCAGCCTGTGCTCCTCAGAGTCTTCAACCATGCAGAATTCAGTCAACTAGAAGATTTAGATGGATCTCAGTCCTGCACTGTGTTAATTCCAGTCTTGCATTGCAACTGTCTCATTTTAATGGCAGTAGACTTCTGTCCACAGGCCCCAAGGAAGACTCAGGAAATCACTGTGCAAATGCATGGAGATACATTCCCTTGGCCTTTGCCAACTTCCAGCACAGCAATGGGAATGATTCTAGTACTTTTTATTTAAAATTATACATCTGATGGCAAGGTGAATGCAATAACAAACATTCTCTGTTCAAACCATCATTGGTTCACTTTATGTTTGCTGTGAATAATGCCAAAGGTGCTTGCACAGAAAAATGCTTTGGAAAGATATCTAGTTGATTGACTAAACTAAGTAGTATTACAAAGTGAGCCAATAAAAAAGAAGCAAGACTGTCAACCATTCAATCTCTTTTCATCTCTGCAGTATCTTTCACAGCTGCTGCTTCAAAGCCCTTCACAGTTACCAATACTTTTAAAAGCTGTTTGGGACAGATAGCACAATTCCAGATGCAGCTAAATTATTCTGGGAAAGAAGGGGTTTAAAAAAGTTGTTTTAAGGAATAAAATACACACGAGTAACAAGAGGAGGCAAGTCAAGAGTGAATGTGAGTACACTCTGGCAGAGAGCTTCCCAGCTGAGGAATATAATGCAAAAAGCCTATTGGGCAAAAGTTTTTGTCCAAGACTTCCAAAGTCCAGCATTACCTATAATCGTGTCCAATCTCTTGCTGATCCAAAAGCCAATTTTTCAACTCAATTCCGGCTGAAATTAGAAACCCATGTAGAGACCTCATATTGGTGAAAAAAGCCTGTTACCATGCATGCCAGAGATCATTCCTGCTGCCACATTCTGGACCAAGTGCAATTTCTTCTAATAAAAACATTTCTGGCAAAGCTGTACATTAAGAGTTAGTGTAATCGAATCTGGATGTGAGGAAAGCATGCAAACTTGCTTCCAAGTCAGCAAGAGTTAGGCAGGATTTAATCCTCCATGTATTTTTATTATGATATAAAAAGCTGTTATATTGGTATTTTTAATACATTTATCAAAAGGAAACTGCAAATCCAAAGTCACTTCCAAATTTCCCACTGATACAGGAATGAGTAGCTGAGACAATTCTGAAGTGAACTAAGGCAATGGGATTTTGTAATATGGGTTTAGCTGCCAGGAGACCAGCACTCGAGTTTGACTTTTAACCAGTTCACACTAGACCTATGCAACCATTTTTCCCTGAACATTTGCTGTAGCGTGAAGCTGATTTTTTTTTTTT
>VZTL01018300.1:3130-19816 GCA_013400535.1 Scopus umbretta | reverse complement strand
TTTGCGTTTCAGCATTGTGATCCTTACTTACCTGTGATCACTCCTGTGTTGTGCCCAGCACACAGCAAACAGATGAATAACATCCAGTAAGTATCCTAAAGAGTTTTGCTAGGCAAGTCGCCTCTACAGGTGCAGCTCTACTTCTACAGAACTGGTTCACTCAGAGACACAAATCATCAGTGAGGTTTTTTTGAGATATGTATCTTATGGGGATATAGCACATTGCTCTGCTGTCCCCGGATGGGGCTGGAACTTCACGATGGCACAGAATGAGGGGAGACAATGGGAAATTCCTCCATATCAGTTGCAAGTGTTCAGGAAAAAGGTTTGTTTTTCATGGGATAATTGATAAGAAAGGGAGAAAAGGAGAGGAAAGGACAGAAGCACTCTGAAGCAGAGCCAGGTAGAAAAGAAAGAGGGTGAACTCTGACTGCTCTTAGTTAAACCTGATTAATGCTTTAATCACCTAAAATAAAGTTCCTACTCAGTGTTCGACTCCAGGTTTTTGCTGGACCTTTTGGATCCAAACAAGCATCCAGAGGGAAAATGAGAGATGGATTGGCTCTGTATTTGACTCTGTGTAGTTAATATTTGAACAGCTAAAGTTTACAGTGTTAAACCAAGTCATACACAGTTTTCTACCTACCTGTAGGAATCGATCTTACTCATATTGCTATTTTAAAAATAAATAAATAAAGGGAGGCAGGGGAACATCAGTCTCTTTCATTATTGCCTCTTTGGTTTATTTCCTTGCCCCAGGTGACACAGGAAGATGAAGTGAGTGGGATAAAAGTGCAGGAGCTTAAGGACTGGTCAAAGAAGATACTATACTTTCTGACAAGACAGTAAAAATGTATGTGGGGTTGTTCGTTTTTTCTTTCCTTTTGTCAAACCTAATTTGAAGTGAAGGCACAGGCCAGCGGTAGGTTATTGCCATGTGTTTAGAGATTTGTGTACTGTGTACAAAACAAGGTGAAGAGCTGAAATGTACCCTGTGTGAAAAAGAAGTCTGTGTTTAATTCCATCTAAGGGAGGTCCTTTTAAACAACTGGGAGACCTGCAAAGAAATTGGGGCCATCCAAGGAGGAAAAGCAGAACTGTGATTCACCAGAACCTAGCTGTTACAGCAAGACTTTTTTATAATGCTTGATATCCATTTCTGTAAAACCTGTGTAACGGTGTTGATAAACTTTGTCCAAGAGCCCTGTTTCCTGGCATAAGTGGGCAAAAGTCTAACATCTCTTATGAGAATGGAAAACAGGAGATTCAAAACTGAATGCTGGTTTAACTATGTAACCTCATATCCATCCTAAGGCATAGGGAATAATGATATAGGTCTTTAAACTTCCCTGCCTGCAAGAATTTCACAAGCAAAGTTTGCTCCCTGCAGTGCTGATGCTGCCTTACTTTAGGGAAAAAAAGTTTGCTGTGCCAATTCTTTGTTTTTCTAGTTCCTGTGCAACAGAGTTGAAAGAACAGACACTGCTTCATACTGCTGGAAATGAGAGGAGTGTGAACTGATTTGTGAGTTAGTCCAGAGCAGTTATCTTCCCCATTCAAGGAATTATTTATATTTTGTCCGTAATGCTGGAGTGGTATTTCTGTTAGATCTGTCTTGGCCAACTGTGACATCTGACTGGCTGTCAGGTCACTTCACCCTAAGTGAAGCCCAAAGGGAGGAGCTATCAGCTCTCTGATACCACCTCTAAAGCCAGTAACAATCAATATGTGCATTAATCTCCTATTGTGTGTGTCTGAGGAATGCTTAGCAATATACATATAGGATAGCTTCAATGTACATATGACAAAGCCATGAGGACATGCAAAAGGTAGCTTATTCATTAAAAGATCTGATTCTAAAGAACATCCTGAAAGGAAATGAATGGTTTCATTCAGCTTTCTGCAAAAATTAAGTTGGTGTAACTTGTTTGTTGCAAGATTTTTTTTTTTTTCTTTTTTCATGGTCATGCTTGGATACTAAAAGCAGCACACTACAATAATCTTTCACAGAACTTCAGGGAGCTAAGTAAAAACCTCAGTTTTAGAGATCAGAAAACAAGGCTCACTTACACAGAGTCCAGATTTTTGAAAGAGCTGGAGAGGATTTTACACTGAAGTTCCTTTGAAAATTAAGGATAATGAGCACCATTTCTTTAACAGCTTTTTGAGAATTACCCCTTAACAATTTGTGCAAGATTCTTAGAAGATGGTAGTTAGTAAAAGACTGACCAGTCTCAGGACTCCTGTTCCGCAGGGTTTATAAGTATTTTACTATGCTCACAAGTTTCCCAACTTTTCTGTCTTTTATGTAGAACTCAAGCAGCAAATACACAAACAATTTCCCATCTCAACCCTTGCTCTGTGTTAAATGTCTTATCTGTCAACTGGATTTCCCTCTATTTCTCTCTCTTTCTATCCCTATATAAGGAACTTGAGGGTTTAAGCACATGAGGGAAGAAAGAAATGGTTTTAATTTAATAGATCATTTTAGTTCTCTAGTATTCAATTATCTTAGTAAGTGCTTTATTTAGGGAGAACGCCCCATGCAGTAGGAGTCAAAGGGTGCATGGTTAAATAGAGATGAAGCTGTCACCAGCAGCACTGGGAGAGCAATGCTTCCCACTGTTTAAATACCCTTTGGAGTCATGCTTCATGGTATGAGAGGAGCAATGTAATCCTGGCTTGTACTGAGAAACATCAAAAGAGTAATCCTAAATCTTATCACAATGCAGGGAATAATCACAATGAATTATGTAGGCTGCTGGAGATGCCATGTTATAAACAACTGGATACAGTACCAAGACAAGCAGGGAAACTTCAGCATCTGGTTCTGCAAAACAGCTACCCATGCAGGTCTACCCTGCAGAACCGCCAGCTGCAACAGCGAGGCTTTTACGAGATACCTACCCTGCATATGCCCTGTTGTTTCACCGTGCGTCTGCCACGTCGTTAGAGGAAGTAAAGCAACTGGCTGGCGGCAGAATCGCTGGGGGAGAAACAGCAGGGGGATGTGTATGTATGTCTGTGAGGGGGACAAGAAGGTAGAAACCCAAAGGAAAACAGAGGAGGAGATGGTAGCAGGCTTTGGTACTTGTCTGCTCAGGGAACAGCTGACAGATGGCAAAGAGGGAAGACAGGAGAACCATACTTGTAAGATGCCGGTCAGGGCTAATGACACCAGGCAACGCTGGGGGCTTTCAGGGATCCTGCTCTGATGGTAATGCAAAGGAATTCAGGGTGGAACAAGAGCAGAGTTTCTCCATGAATAAATCAATGCCTATCTATTCCTGTTTCCCAGGAGCAGAATGATGCAGCGTGACAGGGAATTTACTGTACTGTGCTCTCACCTCGTACCAAGGACTTTAATAGTCCTAGAGCCAGCCAAACTAGCAGCCTGTCAGTTCCTAATCAGAGCTAATAGTTCATTTCAGTTCTCTAAAATGGATATAAAAGGAATACAGCAATTGTTGTTTCAGTTTATACCTGAAGTCTAACTAGCTGCTTATCTGTAGCTATACTGGTTATTTTCAGGTGGTGTTGGAAAGAATAAGAAGCTTTGCAGATGATGAATAGCCTAATGAAGTCAGGGGAAGCTGCATAATTAAGCAAGGTTGGGATAACATTTTAGCTACTTTGGAAGAATTCTAAGTAACTTTAACAAGATTCAGATTTTACCTCAGGTCTTCATTGAATAGTTTGCCACCAAAGAATTTTTTTTTTCCCTAGCCCTGAAGGATGAAGACTTATAACTTTAGTTTTATTTATCCTTTCTTATGTAACCATGAATGCTTTTATTAGCCATATAAATCTCTAATACTTTTTTGAATGCTAGTAAACCTAGCCATTCATTAGTAGCCCAAGGGCAAAATAATTCTTTTCACTAGTGCCACAGATTTATAAAGTTTGAGCCTTATAACATTTTTCTCTTAGATGGGCCAGGAATATGCTTAATTCATTCTTTCATAGTTAGAAAATGATTATTGAATATTTTCAAAAGTTTAGTTATTGGAAAACATCTGTGTTGAAGTCTCTGGAGCTTTTTCACAGGAGAAATAGTTGCAAATATTCACTGAGATCCACTTGATATGGGGGTTTCTGGCACGCCTTTCAAATTTTCTCCGTTTTGAAGGATATCACATTCATTTGTGTGGGACAGATATACTTCCATTCCACACAGATCCAATCTTCCTCACTTCAATTGCCGAAAGCTATTTCCCCTGTGAATTTAAAAATAAGGTGGCAGGGTTTCCAGACTAAAGGAAATGTTGTTATGTTTTTCTATGACTTATTTTTCAGTGTTTCATTTGGGGTTTGATTGCATGTGTTTTCTCACATTCAGCCTTTGGCAGGTTGGGATGTGTGATTTAAGAAGTAGCCAACATATTTTGACCACACTCCAGCTGATCAAGAAGAAGCTGTTTTGAACAGGAAAGATGGCTGACTAGAGCAAAAATAATATTCTCAAAAAAAATTTGAAATAAATTTGAGGGTAAGGATAATAGCTTTGTTCAGATACTGTTGTGTGAGGGTTCTCGGTAAACAGCTCTATCATCAAATGGTTTTGTGATAACAGGAAATTACTTTTCTGCAAATATTATTTTTCCTAATCCCTCTCATGTCTTCCTTGTCAGCACTGATATCTTCAGAAGCAAGATGGGCTATTTGCTCTTACAGTGCTCACGGTGAGGTTTGGGATGTGGATCCAGGACACAGCTAAGCTTGTCACAGATTGCCGATACTGAAGTGCGAGATCCCTCTCCCTTCTCCCTCGGCTCTGGCACTTACCTGTTTGCATGGAGAGCCAATTCACCTCTCCAACTGAAATAAAGGTTTTGCTTTTTGCCAAGGTAATTTTCTGCTGGTTTAGTAAGTGGAACTGATGCACCGTGTGATCAGATCTGGCTCCAGGTAAAACACTGGGAGTGCATGGCATTTGGAATAAGGGAAAGGCAAGAGGCGGCTGGATGGTGAACTGTTAATTCGGTCCAAAACTGCTGTAATCTATGTAATGATGAGAATTTGTTACGGTTCTCTGCTATAGAATAAACTTGTACTGTGAACTTGGATGAGCAATGCTGTCCTCTTCTGCCCAAGATCCATGTTACTACACTAGGGTAAGAACAGAGAGGCTTTGAAGGTGATGCTGTGGCTGTAAGCTATTAGTTGAAAGTCAAAAGAATTCAGAGTGCTGTTTGTTAATATATCAACATAAATTAACCTTTTGAAGAATACTTGCTTTAAATTTAGGCTTTTAAGTAGATATCCAAGCTTCTAAGTATTCAACCATGATCTGTTCACCTTCCTATCTCTTGCTAACTTTGTTATGTTTTATAGGTGATGGATAACTCTGAATTCAGGCTGTTTTCATTTGTGGGTCAGATTACACAGATTTTGAAATGTTACATTAGGTTGGCAGGTTTGACAAACTGGGCCACTGTTTTGACAGTTCTGGCCAGAGTTGTCTTTTTATCTTCCTCTCAATGTAATCTGGACTGAAACCTAATGCTTGTCATAGGGATGATCCTCAGTAGCCTCAGAAAGGAGCTTGAAAGGTGTCAAATAAGGAACTAGTAAAGGTAGATACTAAAGGTACTAAAGCTTTGTGTGTGCTAATGTGACTGAAGAACGGGACAAGGTTGGCAGCATTTTTGTCTCTCTTGGCATGGATGCGCTCTTGGCATTGCAGCCTCTCCTCGCTCTCCATACATACAGATGGCCGTGGCTGAGATGCTGTGTTTTGGCAGATGATAGTGACAGAGGGGTGTACAGACAAGAAGCTTTGCGTTGCTAACCAATATACAAACTTTTTGTTTGCTGTCACCCTTTGCAAATGCTCACCCTTTGCACTTTTCAGTAAGCAGAATGAGATTTCCCTGTTTTTCCAACACCCAAAGCAGTCGCTGACTTATGACCAAAATTTAGGTGGTGCTCCAGAACAACTAATAGCATAGAGGCTTGCTGATTAAAGACATTTTCAAAAATATGCAGCTGTTGTCAGATGTGACTGATGCACAGTTCAGAGAAATTGCATGCTGTGGGTGGACATCCTTTACTGATTCTGGCTGTGCTGTCTGAAACACAAGTGCCTCTGCCTCTTGCCCATCAGCTGTGGTTGCTGGGTCACCATTCCCACCATGTTGCCAGTGGAGGGAGCAGGGCAAAGTGCTCCCTATCCCATTTCAGGATAATCATCTGGGCTAGCACAAGCCTTTGGGCCTTTGAGAAACTCAGCTGAGTGTGTCCAAAGTGAATTCAGGGATTTTCATGTGGCCCCTTTGGCTGGCATAGCTGTGGGGATGTCGTCCCTGGCAGGAAGACTAACAGACAGGGGGAAAGATCTCTGCCCAAAACCTCATGTCATGCTCATCAAGGCAAATGACTATCAGTTCCCTCAGGACTCTTCGTTTCTGGACTGAAGAGCCTATCCAATATGGTTTTTATTCCAGAACGTGCAGTATGAGAGCTGGGAGGTGTGTCTCTAGCCTATCCCATGTTCAACCCATCTCTTGCATGTTTATTGAGCTGTGTCTGGTTTAGTCTTTTAAGCTTGGAGAAGAAAGGCTGATGGAACTGGACACAAGGGTCATCAGCCCAGTGCTGATGTTTCACTGAGGGTCCCCGGCCTCTTCTCCCCCCCCTCCCCCGGCCCTCCCCCGTTAAGGGTTGCTGTGCCCTAGAGACAATTTCCCCTTTAAATAGGACAGCGTTATTATGATTTTCTCCTGCAGTATATACTCCAGTGCACAAAGACGTGCTACAAATATATTGGCCATTATGGTTCCCCCGAGTTTTCCTCCATTAACCATAACAAAATATCATTAACTATTTAGGAAGTGCAGCTTCTAAACACACTTTTAATTTCACAGTTTTTTGTTACATCCTGTAATGTACAGGATAGAGAGAAATGATTATTTAAAAAAATAGCTTTGAGGTACCATATTTCTGAAGTCATTTCAAATGATCCAAAGGAGTAATTTGGAGTGACAGCTTTTATTATTTCCTCTGCCAGTAAATTAGAGAGAGGGGGTAAAATGCAAGTGATTGAACTGAAACAAGAAATATGTTTCCAGGTGTTTGCAGATGATGTTCTAAATAATTTAGTACTTGGGAACAGTGTATTACGCAGTCATCCAGCAGACAGGAGAAAATTAAGGGTGTGCAATTCCCCCAACTACTGTTCTGGTCTTACTGATGTTTATGTCGGCAAAGAGGTAGAATAACACAGTGATGAATCTGGCCAGTGTATTTGCTGTTGCATAATAATATGTGTTTCCTATTTGAAAACATAAAACTGAGCGCCCTTCAGGTGTCTCTACTATCTTTCTGTTGCTCTTTTTTTTTTTTCCCGCATAATTACAAGTTCTTCTGAATGATTAGCTACATGGGTAACTCTGACTTTACATCCTTTAGTTCCTGAAGGCCTTGTCTTTTCCTAAATATGTGGTATATGTTTTGTGCTCTTTAACATCCACTTTTGTCCTTGATCTTACCTGATAGCTCTACTATAACTTGTTCCTTGTTCCTAGACTGGGCTATGCCAGCTTTTTTAAGAGCTACAGCTATGAACATGTGAGGGCAAGGTATCAGCCAGCAGATATTTTCATTGGCGTCATTGTCATCCGGAAATAATATGACACTGGTGGTGCAGTTTCGGGTTTTTTTAGTGTGGTCTTCAGGGTTTTTTTCAGCTCCAGCCTGGTGCAGTTACAATAGCTTATGGCTGTAGAGACTCCCATTAATTCAAAACATTTTGGTCAATGAAGATAACAGAGACCTTTGTTCATTTTGAATAGGAGATAGTGGTGATGTTATAGAGTACAAGTGGGTAAATAATTTTCATATGCATGTGTAAACTACTAACCCACTTCTAATTTGAATGGCTGTGTAGTTAATTTAATTTTGATTCTCTTTCTCAAAAAAAAAAAAAATCTGCAAATAGAATAGACGCTTCTCAAACACGAATATCAGTTACCGTTATTAGTCAGATGGGTTATCTGAGTATGAGTCTACAGATGGTTTGTGAACACTTTGTTATGAACAGAGCTGTTATGGAAGGTTTATATTTATGGAAATGTGGATGTTTTTATTTGGGGAAACAAAAGGTATTTTTGGTTAAGGTTGTCAAAATTAGATTTTATCTGCAGTCAGCTTCAGAAATTCAAAACCACTGACAAGATTGGGACATCAAACTCTGAAAAGAAACTTCTGTGAGACTGGGAGACAACGAAAAACTCCAGTTTTATATCCTGGTGACTTCCTGCAGTAGTTGGAGAGTTATCAAGAGAAGTTGTGTTATATCCATTCATGGAGGTTTTCAAGACCGTCCCATTTGAAGTGAGAGGCTGGACTCCAGAGGTTACTTAGAATCATAGAATTATTAAGGTTGGAAAAGACCTCCAAGATCATCCAGTCTAACCATCAACCCAAAACACCATGTCTACTAAACCATGTCCTGGAGTGCCACATCCACACAATTTTTGAACACCTCCAGGGATGGGGACTCCACCACCCCCCTGGGCAGCCTGTTCCAATGTTTGACTATGCTTTCAGTAAAGAAATTTTTCCTAATATCCAATCTAAATCTCCCCTGGAGCAACTTGAGGCCATTTCCTCTCATCCTATCATTTGTTACTTGGGCAAAGAGACCAACACCCTCCTCACTACACCCTCCTCTCAGGAAGTTGTAGAAAGCAATAATAATGTCTTCCCTCAACCTCCTCTTCTCCAGACTAAACAACCCCAGTTCCTTCAGCCACTCCTCANTCATACTATGAGCCGCCAGCTTCTCCAGGAGAATGCTGTGGGAGACGGTGTCAATGGCCTTACTAAAGTCCAGGTAGATAACATCCACAGATTTTCCCTTGTCAACTAGGTGGGTTACCTTGTCATAGAAGGAGATCAGGGTGGTCAAGCAGGATCTGCCTTTCATGAACCCATGCTGACTGGGCCTGATCCCCTGGCTCTTATGAATGTGATTGTTGAGCGTACCCAAGATGAGGTGCTCCATAATCTTCCCTGGCACCGAGGTTAGGCTAACAGGCCTGTAGTTCCCCGGATCCTTCTTCCAGCCCTTCTTGTAGATGGGCATCACATTGGCCAGCCTCCAGTCATCTGGGACCTCCCCTGTTAACCAGGACTGCTGATAAATGATGGAGAGTGGCTTGGCAAGCTCCTCTGCCAGCTCCCTTAGCGCTCTCAGGTGGATGCCATCCGGCCCCATAGACTTATGAGTGTCCAGGTGGCGTAGCAAGTCTTCCAAAAGTTTCTGTGGCTTTGTGACTTAAAGTATTTGGTATTACCTTAGTCAACTGTCAGTTCCTCAGAATTTTAAATTCAGAATTTTCCTGAATGTGATGTAATGTTGAAAGCTCCCCAAAAGAGAAAATCTGAACCTCACTTGTTCTTACTATATTCCCTTTTAGAGCTTGTCTGATTGCTTAAACAAGTCATGTGTTTGTATGAGGTGTATACAGCCATAAGGAAGTTTGGCACAAGAGGATAGAAAGGTCAGGAGTGTGGCAGATTTTAGGAGAGAACTAGATACTTGCAGGGATTTTGAACCATTGATAGTTTACATGAAACAGAAAAAATACTGGATAACTCTGTGTTGCTCTGTATCACTGCAACTGTTTAAAAATCATGATCCACAGCTCAATAAATCACAAGGAAGTAGTTAAAATCATGTTTTAAAGTTGGTGGGGTTTTTTTTCTGTATTAATTTTGGGTTTCTGAAGATCATTTCCTGTCATGTATTCTTCCCCAGCTTTTTGGTACTTTTAGAAATGCTATTCCACTTTAAAAATGAGGTTGCATTACAGTTTTTTTGGTTTATCTTTCCCTTCTTCCAAGTGTGAGTCATTTGCTGTGAAGCAAATCTGTAGCCATTAGTATAGTCGTTATTTTGGTAGTCACTCTGTATTTTATGAGTTCACCTTCATACAAGTTTACTGGTTTAGGTACACTGCATGTAGAAGTATATAGATGTATGACTGAGCATATTGGGGAGAAATCTCGTGGCCTGTTCCATCAATGTTTAGTGCTTTTTGTTGTCAGTTTAAATATCCAATAAAAGTCCAGTGTTTGGAATAAGCGGCAGTCCAAGCCTTCCCTCTTCCAGTACCGTAAACTGCAACAAGGCCTGTAGGTTGCATAAATGAATCTTTTCCAGCTCTAGAGCACTTTACTTCTGAACTCAGCATTGACATTTTCCTGAAGCCCTGCTGCTGATGGGCTCCTTGAGGCTTTGAGTGCTGCCCTCTGACTGGCAGGCACAGAATTTGCATTAAGTAATTTGAAGCTCTTGGGAGAAATCAATTGAAAAGCCTTTCTTTTTGGAAAGCAGCTGAAATAAAAGCAACCTTGGTGTTTGTGCCTTCATATGAAATGTTATCTTCCTTAAATGTAAAGAATCATTTGGACTGACATTTTCAAAAATATCAGACTTAATTATATACAGTTCCAAGTATCTATTGCATTCTCCTTCCTGAACTATGTTTTGTTAAACATACATTGAGGTATCAGAGCAACAGGCCCCTATTCTAGGAACAGTGTTCTAGGAACTGAATTAGGGTAACTTTCACCCAAAAGACCTTTCTAAACCAGCTGCACAAAGAAAATATGATAATGTGTGGAAAAGGAATACTGAGGCTCGTCTTACTCTGGTTGCATGTAGGTCAGCTTTGCAGTTGTCCTTATATCTGCATGTCTATTTGAATAATCTGTCACTTATTTGACAAAGTCTGGTCTTGGGTCTGACAGGAAAACTGAGGTCCCTGTTTGCATTTCTAGTTTGTTGATGAGTTGGAGACTCATAATTTCACGCAAGTATGTTTTTTCTTCTGCTGTTTTAGGGCAATGTTTTGGACACAACCACATTTGTCAATGTAATGAGGGAGAAGCAAAAGCTTCAGTTTCCTTTTATTAAAGTTTGTTTGTACGCAAACTGTGCCTGTTTGTCTGAGTTTGCTATTTACATTTCCCTTTGTGCCTGTTACAAGAACTTTTTAAAATCAAGTTTTGACATGTATTGGTGACAGTGGCAGACTGAAAAATGCTTGAAACGCAAGAGGTTGTCTGAAGTCATTGCTCTGCAGAGGGGTCAGGCTCTGAAGCAACTTCTGTAATGGTGAAAGGTACCTCAGTAAATGAAAACTCTAAGCTGCAAAACTACCTGTGAGCTGAGGGATTCTGCTTCTGATCTACATAGATCAAGAGCCTTCTTGATCTGTCCATGCCTCTAATTCCGTCTCCCTTATTTTTGATGCTTATTCTTCCTATGGATCAGTAGTTTTGGAATGTGGGTGTCTGACAGACTTCTTCAGACAAGTCCTTACTACTCTTTGATAAAACAAGACATTCATGTCAAGATGAAACATGGCAGGAGATGAGGAAGGCAGTGGGAATAAGGCTAAGGAAATAGAGTGAATGTGAGGAAGAGGGTTAGCACTTGCAGACTAGTTATTGCTGGCATGTGTGTTAGAGAGGGGAGATCTTCCAATAAGGCTACTGTATTGCACTTCATGAATACAGGTCAGTTGTAATAAATTCCTGCCTAACAGTTGGTTATTTGATACTTAGTTAAAAAAACTTGTAACTTACAATTTTCTTTTTACTCATGTTTTCCTCCTCTTTTCCTGCTCCTTATTCTTCTTCTGGGAGGGATAAATTAAATAGAAATATTTTTAAAGTAGACTTGAAGGCTTCCATGTTCCTTATTATACCCAGATGATCAAAGGCCTTTTACAACCTTTAATCAAACAGGAACAGTTTTCTGTGGAATATCTTTTTTGTTTGTTTGTTTTTTCTCAGATAAATAGATGCTGGTTTGCAAGTTCCTTTTTGAAGCGGTGGGATTCTTTAGAACTTATCTGCTCATTAGGACGTTGCTTTGGTAAAAAATAGCTCTCTGTCTAGCTCCTTTCTGGGGAAAAAAGGTAAAGATTGAGCAAAGAGAAAAAAAAGTATAAATCCAGTATTCCTTTTGCAATTCTCTCACTTATGAACTGGTAATATTTTAAATTAGGATGAAAGTTGTTATGTCTATGTTTTCCATGAATAAAGCACAGTATAGACCTTTTCACCACTACAGAAATATAACCACCTCTGAGGTGGAGACTAGATCCCAGACAATGTATGAGCAATTGTTTTTCCATCACAGTGAATGTTAGTGTACCATCTTTGTCCTTTCATACACCTCTTGCACTCTCCCTCACAGATCATCTTGTGTTTCCCCACAGTAGGGGGACCTGATGTTTAGGAATGCTAAAACTAGGACCTGTTTGAAACAACATGGACAAAGGAAAACAGTTTTTATTTTTTGTGCTGGATAAGGGACTATGTGTATATTCTGTTATCAAAGGTTATGCCCACGGCAATCTCTTCTCTCTCCTTGGTCTCCTGCAATGGATGGACTTAGTATTTCTCTGCATAACAAAGGCACAGTGAAATGCAGTGAAAATAGAAGCCAACAATACTCTTTCATTTGTCTGTGCTTTTAAAGACAGATAAAGTGTGGGTTTTTTTCTTCTGCTGCTGGGCATTTTGTGAAGCTCTGTTTAGTGGTGGAGTGGGCTTTTGTGTAAGCTGCTCAAGGCTTGGGTGCGTGTCTCTCAAGGACGCATGATTGAATTTACCCTGGCAGGACTCACATGAGGAGTTCCAGGGAGTGTGGGTATATGGTACTCAAATACTAAGCCAGTTTTTGCTGTTGATTCAGCTTCAAAAATAGACTCCGTAGGTTTTCTGATAGTGAGAAATATTTCACTCCAAGTCCAGGTCACAGAGTATGAATAAGGAACCAGATCGTATTTGTCCTTGCTTCCCACCTCCTGAAGTGGTGGACGAGAGCTCTGGTTCAGAAACTGCTTTTAGCGACCTTTCATCTCTTCTTCAGGATCCAGTTAAAGGAAGAAGGTTCTCCAAGTGCCCTGAGTGTCTGCTCTGTGCCTCACAAGAAAAGGCATCTATTTAGGTTCCAGGCTAAGTGCACCCATGCTGCTTGCCCCAACAAACACACTCTTTGCTGAATTATCATCTTAAAATGCCACAAGTATTTACCTGTTTGCTGGATTCCTCAGTCCCACCGAACATCCTATTCAGATCATTAACACAAGGTTACCTGGCTCTGAATGTGCTTAATTATAACTCAGTTTGCACAGGGCAGGAGACAGCAATTGCATATTTCTACAAGTTAGTTATAACTTTAGTTAAAGACAAATATATAAATAAAAATCAATTGCTTTTTGAAATCTGAAGCCTAACAAAAAGATCTGATAAAAAGCAACACCCATACCAAATTTTCACATGTATAACTGGTATTTTTTGCTAACCTTCTCACTTTCAAAACTAGCTATACTTGATAAAATATTACAATTTAAGCTGTGCCCTAAGATAGCACACAGAAAACCAGGACACAAGTCAGGAGAAGTGGGAACTAAAAAGTTGGTGTCACATCCTTGGTTTTCACATGCCTACAGTGTTGACCTTTAAATCCAAGATGGATATCTTTAGTAATGCTTTTGCTTCTGCACCCTTGGTGCTTTCTTCCGGCTCCTGTAGACCTGCAATTAGCAAGAAATGCACTTTGAGGAGGAAACATAATACATGGAAATTCTGATTAGAATGATTTAGTATATAATATGGTATCCAGGCATACACATTTGATAAATCTAAGCATACGGAGACATATGGAGAACTTATATGTATATTTGTGGGTTTATCAGTAGACAGGCTGGAGAATGCCAAGCCCCTGATGACATAAATCATGGCTGGCACTACTGAAACTGGGTGAGATAGGTAAGATAACCTGAATGTAAAAATATGAACAAAGGGAAAAAAAAACATGATGCTTTATATCAAAGGTACCATGGCCTGGTTTTGCATCAGAAATAACATGGTATTGGAAGAGCTCAGATCCTTATTGATTAAAGCTCTTTCAGGACTGCAAGTAAACATTTGAAAAATATTTGTTACTTTCTATGGCACCAAAAAAATGTTCCCATAAATATTTGTTCTTGATGGTTAGGAAGAAAATCTATATTACCGCAGGTCATATTACTCTAGGAGATATTTGTTTATAGTGTTCTTAAAAGTAATACATGACACACACAGATGCTCTTGTGCCCCTACAGGCTGACTTTGAGTTGGGCTTTTACCAAACGTTGAAGTCTTATCACTGACCTAAACTTACTAATAGCTGCAGGGGTAACAGTAATTATCACTTACGTTATGCAAGCACAACATGATATCAACCTGAAATTTGTATGTTTGGAGTGGAAAAGATCTGTTAAAAGCTTTAAAAAAAGCTATCAGAATTACTAAGAAGAAATACACTAAAATGGAAACGATGACAAAACCTGTGAGCTACTGCAGAATAATCTAGGGGATGGTACAGTTGTATTTAACAAAAAAATTTATTAGGGGGCTGGAAATTGAAATTTAAGGAAGAATAAATGCTATCTAAAGGATGAAAACCTAAAGTGAATGGACATGAATTAAACTTTTCTATCTGAAATATTTTCAGTTAATGGGAAGGAAGAGGGCTGGAAATGTTGGATACCCTGAAATCTATACTTTTTTCAATATTGGTTTCTCACAACTTTTCACATGCTTTCAATATTGATATGTTCCGGTGTCTCATATGGTAGGTGAGAAACAAACATTACCCTTTAAATGTCAATTTTTATATACTTAAACTGTTACCACAAGTAACATTCACTGTTTGTGTAAACCGTTTGTGGTTTTCCCAGTGGCGAGTAGTGTATTGCACTGGCACTTCAGAAACTGGATTTCTGTTTCCAGTTCTAGCACTGAAGTTTAGTAAGACCCTATGCTTTCCTACCCCCTGCATCCTCTATCTGTTTAGATCTGTGAGGTTTTATACCTCACGTGTTATGGTTTATTTTCACTTTAAAATGCTTATACAATGGGCCTTGATTTCAGGCAATTACTTTAGAGGATCTCACAGTAGAAATGTGTGATAATGACTATAAAAACAACAAATGTGACACCTACCAATATCCATTTTAATGCCCTTGAGCAGAACATGTTTTTCCTGGCTCTACTGTCTGGGGCACAACTTCACTTTTTTCATCTCTGTTGTGCTGAAAGGAATCTCAAAGTTGCATCTGAAATGTGAGAACAGGAGGTAAAAGCGGGTGTAAGAGAGGTGATGAAGAAAGGGCAAAGTCATTAACGTTTTAGAAACTACATCTTATTCTCTAGATCTCTGTGTGATAAACTTGTACCTTGTGATTTTCAAACCAGGTTTTTGCTTCTCTTCAATTTACAAACTTTGATGTGCTCCTTTACTGTGAAGAACAAAAAAACATGCAAATCCTTTAATTACAATGTTTTTTTTTAATTTCCCTGGCAGCTCTGGCCAAATCATGCTGAGATGTTCAGATGAGTTTTTGTCTCTTCCCTGCACTGGATCTCTTTGAGGATACAGCTATAGGAACATACCTTGCAAGGTAGTTGCAGCTGAAGCATTTTCTTCCTTTTCCTGTTAGTTGTTGATGATTCCTCAGCATCATCCAGATTATTTTTTCTCCCCTGACAATTTTCAGACAGATTGGTTTCCTAATCTGGTTCCCATCTCACAAGATCTAAAATGTAACTAGGATGATGAAGGAGAATATTGCCAATACCCTTGGCCAGCAGGTCTTGCTACCAGTAGTAATCTGACAATGATGCCAGATGACAGTATCTTTTTCCTTTCTGCCTCTTCACAAAATCTGTACATTTTCTTTCTTCACTGTGTAGTGCAACATTAATCTGCCACATTACTGCAACTCTTACAATCATTCTTGTCATAATCAGATGTACTGTAAAACCATTACATTAATTAGAATAATACTGCAGTAATTAGACTTGCTATGCAATTACTACTGGAATTACATAAACCAGTCATGTGCCAGGTTTGCCTTCTGCTTCATGTTGTAGAAACACAGAGCACCTAGGCACCCTCTCCTGTCAAAGCCGGTGCTCCTTGTGCAAGACCAGCAGTGACTTCTTAGAGTCAATAAGAGTGTTTACGTGACTGAATTACTCTTGGGAGTGAAGCCTGCAAAATACATGTGGACCGGGGGATATATCACAGCAATTTCTGCCATCTCGTATTTCCTGTCAAACACCGAATACTCAGTTTAGCTTTCTATTTGTTTTCAGCAGCTGTTGTGAGAAACAACTAAGTCTTTCCCCATCAGTATTACCTATTGTGGCATTGTGACTGGAAGAACTAGTAAAGACTCTTATCAATAATATAAGCATGTTATAGACATTATAGCATCTAAACTATGTTGCATTAAAAAGTCTTTGGCTGACCTGTGCAATATTCCTGTTATGCATCTGTGCTGGGTGGTAGGGACAGTAAGGATTTTTTCAGAAAAGTGCTTATATTGGGAGCCTGTAGAACAACTAGCGCAAAGGATGTTTTGTGGAAGGGTGCAGTCATAAAGCAAGGAGCACTCGGGCATCATTTGTATCAAGGGAGGTTCTTCATAATTTTGAAGAGGTATGTCTTTCAGCTTGCGTTTTGTTAGTAGCACAATGTCCTGTTGGCTGGATGGGATCCTGAACTAACTGGCTTATTTTCACTCCTGTTTTACTTGTATAATTGTATTTAGCTCTCACCTCTCTATGATGTTAGTCTCCCGCACTGTTTCGGCATTATTAAGCGATTATTAT
>VZTL01018299.1:0-30513 GCA_013400535.1 Scopus umbretta | reverse complement strand
GGGGGGGGGGGGGGGGGTAGATTTACAACCCAAAATGCATTTTCAGAGCCTGCAAAAGTTTCAACTTGATGTTTGCAAAGAAAGACTTTTGCAAATATTTAAGATCATCTTATTTACCCTTTTAACAAAAAAAACGCCATCAATTTGTCTGGTAATCTGCCTTTCCCCTGGAGGTTGCTTAGGAAGTAGTTTTGTAAACTCAAGAGAGTCCTTCTGCAGCTGGACTGCTTTGTGCTATCAGTTTCTAAGCAGGATTCCTTCGAAAGCAGTGGGAATTTCTGCATAAAACCTACTGGCCCATTTGTATGTACAATGTCGACTACAAGATTTACAGCCATCTGAAACTTGGCAGTGCTTCTTACCTAGGAGGTAATGTTAATCTGTCCAGGAGAAAATGTTGAAGGGTTCAAACAAACCTAAAATTTCAAAGGAAAACTCACTCACAACTGTTCTGTTTCACAGGACTTTGGATTAACCTGATGTCTTTCCACAGGCTTTTGAACCATTGATGGTTAGATGTTTGCCATAAAAATTGAGAAATTTCAGCAAAGGTCTTGTCAAACACGGTGAAGCTTTTGCAACTGCCAGAACCCCCCCCAGATCAGGATAGGGGGTGGGATCAAAGCTCCATGTGCTTGGGTGGGTGCAGATTTGGGGGCAAACGTCTTGTGCAGCTTTGGTCATTGTGATGAATTCAAAGAGGAAGATACTAATTGTAGATGCTCTCTGTTTCTTCTTGCTGAGAGGTGGAGCGGCAGTAGTGCAAAATGGAAACCAGTCAGCAGATTCTGAGATATACCTGCACTTATTTCAGCAGATTTGCAATAGGTAACTAACAGGGCACTTGGGTGTGCAAAAGTTTCGGATCAGCCTGTTTTTCCAGAGCTTTCTGGTTGTGACGGAGTGACAAAGGGCTCTGAACCCAACTTGACTTTCATTTGCAACTCTTTTTGGTTTCACTAGTGCAAACTCAAAAATCTTTGGCTTCTGATAGCTACCTTCCTATCTTGAAAAACCATGTGGTTGTTTTGGGGAAGGTAGCAGCTTATTATGGGGGTTTCTGGTCTATTAAAATAGCTCAGGACAACCTGAGGTCTCCATTCTCCACATACTCAGTTTTCAAATTAGCACCTTTACACTTTCTATTGTGCTGCCCTAAGACTTGTAGAGATGGATGGACTACGGCTGTCTCTGTAGCTTTCTCCATCTCCTTCCTCTGTCACGGTGCCTACGAGCCATGACTGCAGTTGGACTGTCAGTGCTGCTGAGGCTGTTTCCTAATCCACATAGTTTCCTGGTGTTCCCCAGCTTAAGCTCTTTTGGCTGGAGACCATATGTTGTTACTATAGTCATACCAAGCCTGATGCATGTTGGCCTTCTGTGATTTAGGACTGTGAATTTATGTGGAAAAGCTGGAAATGATAACTCTTAAAGGTAAGAACTGTCTTTTTTGGGCTGGGTACTGACTTTTGAAATCCCTTGCTGTATTTTAAAACAGCCAACTGTTTCCAATATAACCTTTTTATTGCAAACATCCCATTAGTATCAGAGGGCCCTACCCCAGCACTTGTTCTTCTCCACACGCTCTGGCCAGCCCAGCTTTCTTTTTTGCCAGCCACCATGCGGTTAGGTGACACTCTTCAGGTGATAGAAAACCAAAATGTGTGGATGATTTCAGATTACTGAATCTGACATGCCAATCAAAGTCTGTTTAGTGATTTCATTTTTGCCTTCAAATAATTGTGGTGCTTGCTCTCTGGAATTTATGTGAAATAGCCACATATTTTTCTCATGTGATATTTGTACAAGGTAGGCATGGAAAACAGAATTGAAGGGCTCTCGGGGTCACTTAACCCACCCCTTCGCTCCATGGCAGACTCAGCTCTACCTGAACTACTCCTGACAGATGTTTGTCCAACATGCTTGTGAAAGCTGTCATCAGTAGCAATTCCACTACCTCCCAAGGCAATCTCTTCTAGCCCTTAAACATCCCTGTTATTGGAGAACTTACTCTTCCTGGGTGGACATGGAGAACAATTTATTCACTTCATTATTTATTTTTTTTTTAAACCTTTTACATATTTGAATCCGTTACTACATCTATGTTTGGTCTTTTCTTCACCAGGCTAAACAATCTGGGTTCCTTCAGGCTCTCCTGCTAGGTTATGCTTTCCACACTCTGATGCTCCTTGTTTCTTGAATTCCTTCCAACTAGTTCGCATGAGTCCTGAAGCGTGATGCCTAAACTGGACACAGATCCCTATTCAAGATCTTTAATAGCACTGATGAAGGAGGATTATTTCCCCTGTTTACACACAGGGCTCTTGTTTCTGCATCACAATACAATCCCACATACATTTGCCCCAGCGTGACACTGATTTGTGCCCAGTTTACAAATTGCAATAGCTCCCAAGATTCTTTTTTCACAAAACTGTTGTGTATGAGGAATTGAAGGATGCTGCTACAAAAGTTTAGGTTGACCTCAGCAGAGGCTTCGAGCGTAGCACATTAGCAATGGGATGGACTTAATCTTTGGTTGCTGTTGTAGAGACAGGGGCAGCAGCTAGCACAGCAGTAGCCAAAGTCAGGTGAGAAGGGTTGGGTTTTGAAGGTGAGAGGGAGGAATTTACTGGATTGACACAGGTGGAAATGAGTACAGCCTGTCCCCTTGGTTTCAGAAATTTTCACCTGGGACCATACCCTCTTGGCAACTTCTAGAGGCTGCAGTGTTCATCAAGGTGTCCCCAAAAGCAGGGCTTGGAGCAAAGCAGGCTACTCATTCTGAAGCATCTACACCATCCCACATGTTTTGAGTTGTTTGTAGCCAGTGGAAAGCCACTAATCGGCTTCGGGGCTTTTTTTGACCAGGTCACGTGACTGTGCCACCAAGATTAAAGCAGCACGAGGAAGGAAAAGAGGCTTAAAAAGCTGAGGGTGCCTGGCAGGTCATTTTAACCTTTTCGTAATCGTTAAAGCTGCAGAATCCCATTAGCGGTGAGTGACTTGCAGCTCTGCTCCCGGAACAAGTGCTGGTGACACAACTTTCTGTTCACCTCTGCCTTCCCCCAAGGGAGAGTCCGGCACAACTGGCTGGTAGGGCCCGGACTTCAAGCAGCGAATCTGGACATTCCTTCTTCTGCATCGAGGAGTCCATTGCTCCAACAAGAAGCAATCCATGGGTCTATTAAAAGTGGAGGATTTATCTCTCTGTATCTAAAATTAGATTCTCATGGAAGGTCCTGCTTAGGCCATACTGTGGTAGATCAGCCCTTGCCCATCTGTGGCAATAGTAGAGAGGTACAGGATAAGGAAGATTATGATGATCTCCTAATTCACTGCTTTGGCACTGGTCGATGGGCTTTACTCTGCTGGGACTGGTGACAGCAGAAGATCCTGCACTGTTGCAGTGCAGCTCTGACATGGGAAGCAAAGCTTTTTGGATGGACCTACATTGACTAAGACACGAGGCTGTCAAAGAGCCTCCAGTTCATTGGTGTTACTCATCTTTACCTTTTTTGCAAGTTTTC
Organism: Scopus umbretta; assembly: GCA_013400535.1. Taxonomy (NCBI): domain Eukaryota; kingdom Metazoa; phylum Chordata; class Aves; order Pelecaniformes; family Scopidae; genus Scopus; species Scopus umbretta. The sequence goes on along the minus strand of VZTL01018299.1, from coordinate 26,986 downwards.
ATGAGCGCAGCATCACATCCAGTAGTCAGTCTGATCTTCCCCTGTCTTTCCTCCAGCTTCTGCATCTTTTGTTGTCTCCCTTCACGTCAACTAGTAAGCACTGATAGAGAAATGCTGGTACCGCAGTGTCTGGAAGGGAGGATCGCTCTGATCCACCTGCAACTTGAACATTGTTCTACTTTCTCTAGAATTGTCCTTTCTGCATTCAGGCAGTCCTTCACTGAGTACATCTACGTGGTTGCACAGCAAATGGCTTCTTAATGGGTGATGCAGGTATTGCAGCACCTGGAATTGATCCAGAGAGCGCCTGCTCCCTTCGACAGTGCAGGCTTCCGTGTGCAGGGAGCAAGTATGCTGCAGTGGATGTAAATCGGCTTTCCTCTGTTACACGTAGACCAGTCAAGACTGTCTGGCTGTGCGTGTCTTGGATATTAATATTTCTATCACTGTGTTTGCTTATTGCATCTAACTACAGTCTGTCCACTCTTGCTTGAAAGCTCAGTCTGAGGCTGGACCTCAAAAAAACTCACACTGATTGTTCTCGGAGCTATGCCCACGGTCAGGCATTAAAATAGAACTTGTAAAACAAACGCAATCTTCTCCTTGGTTGTTTACCTTCAAAATCTCTGGGGGATAGAAGAAAAGATTTCCCCAGGAAACTTGGACAAACAGTAGTGACTAATAGTCAGGGCTGAGCTGGTCTATCATGCAGGCAGCACATCATATGGGGAGCGCATCTGAGCAGCCTGGTGAAGGTGCCATCCTCTGCAAGCAGGCTTACAAGGAGAGCTGTGGAAAGCCCTGGAGAGCTGCAGCAGCACTGTCTGCCCTTGCCCACTCCCAGCAGCAGAAGAGCAGCTACAGGTTGTCCCCCTCGGGAGAGGGGAAGTGTGGTGTCAGACTACAAGACTGGGAGGTGTTCTACCACCTTCCCTTTAAGCAGGTTTTACGGGTTGAGTGGGTTAGACATTCTCAGAGGAAAGTGATCTCCAGTGGCTCCTGCTGTGCTATGCCATGATAGAAGGACAGCCCCCACAAAGATTGTATTGTAAAGGTCACCCAAGCAAGGAAGGAGAAACTGGTGGCCGCTTTCTGATGGGACGAGACAGCTCTCTCCTGGCTGTGCTGCAGTACATGGGCACACACATGCACATGCTGCTCCTTCCCTATCAGCCGCCTCCTAATGAAATCCCGATAAGGTATCGGGAGCTCTTGAGCTCCTGTTGACAGTTGTCGTGGGCAGATGTTTTGCTGTGCATAGAGATGATGTCATGGCTGGAAGTCACAGGAGCGAGCTATAAAAGCTAAAGTCAGGAGAGACCTTATCAGACTGTTACAGACCGACTAGAGGCCGCTAAGCTCCCAGACAGGCCTAATGAACTGGAACTGTGTTGGGGATGTGCGGTCTTAAAAAACTTGAGAGCTCATAGTTACAGGCTTGCTACGAAATGTTAATTAAATAGCTGCAGCGGCATATGTCCCATCCTGCCGGAGCAGCGCTTTGCAGCAGCACAGCAATGACCCCACTGCGTAACCACCCCCTGTGAGAGTTAAAAAAAAAAAGTGTGTTAGTCTGGGACGAGATTTCTTTGTTATTTTTGATTGGACTGACAATGCACTTCTCTGTTGTTTTGATTAGTGTTTGAATACCTATTCTATACCTGAGCTATCACCTGCACCCTGAAAATGAGGCCTGATCCTACCAGTCTTATTCAGACAGATGTTATCACGGGTGGCTCTGGATGCTGCATATGGGCCTTTTATTTAGCATAGTCTAATGCAGTGTCTATTCAGTAAAAATGTGCTGCAGCACCTCAGCTATGGAAATAATCAAGATTTGGCCTTAGTTCTGTTTCTATAAGTGCCCTCCTGCTCCTCTTTAATGCTGCCTGGCAGAGTGCAGAAGAAACTGCTCCCTACACAACCCACGGTGAATGAGGTGGTGGGGTGAGAGGTAGAGCAGGTTGGTATGGTTTGCTTGCAGAATATCTTGCAAAGCTACAAAGGCTGGAAGCTTCTGTCTGCCATAGACCTTGTGGTTGCATATTCTCTTACCACGTCCCAAGGGAGACCCTCAAATTGCGCCTGAGCTCCTACTGGAGAGGTGTGGGAGAGCAGAGCATGCTATTTTGGACCTCAGGGAAGAGAAGGATGGTTTAGGTTGGTGAGCTTCTTCACCTCACTGCTGAAATACTTCAAAAGGCAGGTAAAAGCCAAATGTCTGCAGACCTGCCCTCCCATCCCAGCTGTGTTTAGTGGTATTTTCAGCAGGGTATTTAGTGGTATTTTCAGAGTAGCTGGGTTGGAGCCTGGGTGCCACTTCTACTCAGGCTGGAGAGCTGCCTTTGTTCAGTGAGGACGAGGGCTAATGTGGGGACAGGGGCCAAGTCCCTCAGACACTGGCAGCATCCTCCAGGTGCTGCAAGAAGCAGCTGAATCCCTGGTAGTGCTGTAGTTGAGGGTAGCACCTGCAAAAGCCAAGTAACTCAGCGGTGGCTTTGTAGTGTCTCTGCTCACATTTAAGCCATCCACTGAGTTAAGCCTGACGTGAAAACTTGCCCCACACACCAGTCTGAAACAGGGCATCGGGAATGGGGTTTGCTGCTAAGAGCAGAAAGATTGGGTCTGCCTAGGAAAAGCAGAGGTGGGTTTGTCCACCTCTCAAAAATTCATTTAATGATGATATATAAAGAGGTGTGAGTTTCATCTGCTTCCCAGCTGCTCTGAAAGAGCCCTGTTGCCTTAATAAATCAACTTCTTTACAAGATGTAACCGCTGGCCCATTTTTCAGCCTGCTTGTCTGCGTCAAGAAGCAAAACCAGCAGAGCAATACGAATCTGAAATATGGTGCTGAAGAGCAGAGGTGTGATAACAAAACTGCCAAAAACCAGCAAAATGTTTTGCTGAGCACAGGTGAAGGTCTTTTTATGAGATGATCTTTGATGGAAGGGGAGGAAGCGAAAATATCAGCAACCCATCACAAGAAGGAGAAGGCAGCAGCTGGCCACAAGGTGCAAATCTGGCAGAGCATCACTCTTTCCTGCACTTTTCCCCTTGGGTTTGGATTTGGGAGAATCCCTTTATGGTCGCTGCTTTTTATGAGGGAAGAGCCTTGTTTGCAGGACATTGCCAAATGTAGCTGCCCTTTACTGTCTTAAGTCATACTTAGTAAAAGTAGTTCCTGGGGATAAAACTCAGTGGGAAGCAGCAGGTGTCCAGCCTCGCTGCTGGGGCTGTGGGGCACCTCCGTGGTGCACTTGGGGACAGTGTTGGCACCATGGGCCTGACCTGCCAGCCAGCACCCTAGCCAGACGCTGCATAACGCCCTCTTCATAGCAGACATCAAAAAGGCAAATCAAACCCCAGTGGGATGGCGTGGAAGAGGACTAAGACACATCTGCTGGCTCAAGTCTGCTTGTGCTGGGTTGTTCCGTATTGCCCAGGCTGGGTGTAGGGACCATCCTGCCGTAAGTGAGTCCTGTGGAGGGCTCTCCATGCCTTCGTCATCTCACAGACACCTGCATTAACCTTTTCTTAGCATTGCTGCTGTGAACTGCCCTAAGTAAAGGGATTGCATTTTTTTTCTTATATTCATTTAAGTGCTAAGGCCTCATTATGAAAAGGTCTTAAATAAAAGTGGCTTGATTGCAGCCATGTAGCTACCATGCAGACCTCTATTCTGCTACTCGTGGTTTAGAGACATGGCATACGAGGAAATAAAAACATTTCTTTTGCTACTGTCAAAATAAATGTATAACTGATTGTATTTACCCCTCTGACAGATTCCTCCGAAATCTCAGATGAGGATCGTAAAGGCTCCAGTGTCTCCAAGTGTATTTTAAAATAACACTGTTCTGTGCTCTGCAGGCTGAGAGATTGTTTTCATTGGTAAAACAGTTTCTAATTTATGTTTTAAAAAAGCTTTAGGAGCCAGGCTGTTCCTGCTCTCTCAGAGGCCATTGAGTTAAAACAAGGTAGAGTGATTTGTCTTGCCTCAATTTAGCTGTAATGAATATTAAGTGGTTTATCTATGTGGAGAAAAGTTACTCAGCTAGATTACATCCAAGTTGAATTACACCCCATTCCATATGGAGTATATTTTTTAAGACAGTAAATCTTGAGGAGGGTGGATAATAACAGTAATACTCCTTCCTGGGCTGGAATGCAAGTCTTCTACCTCTCATGGAGATAATGTGCGGAGATACATCCAATTAGTTTTTCAAAGGCTTTGTAAAGAAACAGGACTTCAGGTTTTGTGGCTCTGTGAACAGTTTAGCTTGAAGCATTTACATGTACAAGTGAGGGATGGCTGATGGTGATTATGGTTTTCATCTGTTTTCTGTTGTGGGTAGCAGCCTGGCAGGGCACAACGTCATCTCTCTCCCTGACCTCCTCTTCTGCACCAAGTCTGATGGCTGCAACAGGGAAAGTGTTGGGTGGGAGGTGGGGTGTTTTGATGGAAAATTCCTTCCTTGTGGTGTCATCTGGTCCACTAAGGCACCCATTGCTCATGCAGCTGGTGCTTATGGCCCCAAGGAGTAACTGGAGGAAGATGTTGGCCCCACTGGCATCCTAAGTGGCACTGAGGGCCAAAGCATTCTCCCAAAAAGCTTATCCTTGACCACGTGTCCTTTACCATGTGACCTTGACCACCATCCTTGTCTGCTTCCCTGGTACTGTGTCTTCCTTTCACTGTACCACAGTTCTACAGAGCCAGCTGGCATGGTTGTCCGGCCAGGGTAGGACAAGGTGTCAGGTCACCAACAAGGCAGCAGCAAGCATGGGTGGACTTGAAGTTGGTGCCATGAGGTGGTGGCCCAGGCAGGTGTACCAGGGATACGCCCTAGCACCCAGGTCTGGGAACCACTCATTCCACCAAGGAGACGGCATTTGGGCTGGTGAATGTGGAGCCTCATGGCTAGTGGCAGGCTTTGACAAAGCAATGGAGACCATTTGTTTAATTTCTAATAAAGGGGTTGAGGGGGTCCAAGCTGTCAGCAATCCAGCTCTGCTGCCTCTCCTGGGTGGGTTAGCAAGGCCATCCTCACCCCGTGGCTTTGGGGAAGGCAGGGGAGGAGGGAAACTCACTGATAAGAGGAAGGTCAGAGGCAGAAAAATGTTGGGAATGTGTTTCTTGATCTAACGTGGGAGAGACCCAGCCTGGGATTTTGCTGCTTAGCCTGGCAGTGTTACTGCCTGCTGCCATGAGAGTTATGGGATTTTTAAAACCTGAGATCAAGATGCAAATGTGTCATCTGGCACCTACCTCAACACAGGCAGGTCCAGAAGAAGGAGCTGGTTCATCTCTGAGGGCACAATGAGGACGGTGATGGCTCTGAGCACCGTTTCTCAGCCTTTGCCTGAGATGGAGCATCTTCTGCTCACAAAACAGCTCATTTGCTTTTTTCATTCTTTTTTCTGTATATTTTATGTTGCTGTGGGGTGTTTTCTGGCTGAGGTCAGACGTCAGACATGGTTTGGAGTTGAACGGTGGCGTTTGAAGAATTCTAGCAGATCTCGGAACAGGCTGTCAAGGCTGGAGGTAGCTGTGGTATGCATTGGCTTCTGGGGATGTAGGTGTTGCCTTCCCAAGGAATACCCTTTTTTTTTTGCAAGGAATATGAAACCAGTGAGGAAGCAATTCTCTCCCCATTTCCTTTTCTTTGGCAGTCATGCTCAAGTTTTTCCGTCAACCAGCCAGTCCTTGTAATATCCGGGACCTGAAGACAACAGCTTGTGTGTCACCATTCAATCACTTAACCTTAATATTCTGTAGCTATTAGCAGTGCTGGAACCCACCACAGACACATGTTGAAGAGGTTGCTCATGAGGTTCAGGCTGTCAGCCTCCACCTTGGGTAACTTCCCACTGTGCTTGAATGTAGAGCTGCTGGAGAGCACCTCCTGCAGTTTCTCTTCCCTTTGTGGGCATGGGACTGGGAAAAAGGGCTTGTCTGCGTCAGAAATGATGTTCCCATAAGCTTTTTTTTTGTTGCTCTTCTTTGCACACGATGTGGTATAGTGGTCCACAATATAAATGCTTAGTAGTGATAAGACAGTGCAATGGGGAGGGGGGACACTGCAGGCTCCCTGCCGTGTGGGAAACGGGCTTGGACTGCTAATGGGCAGCAGGCTTAGTCAATAATTGTGTTTTTTGTAGAGCCCGTGTCTGTTACAGGCATCACATTGAGATCTTCTTATCTAGCATTTTTACACTTGTTTACACAAGCATCACTGTCTGTGCAATTTATGTACGCAGAGACTGTGCTTGGTCCAGAGGCGTATCTCTGATTCTCAGGCAGGCATGGATTGAGCCTCTCCTTTGACATAACTTTGAATCCTTCCTTGAAGCTGCTTTGAATGCTCCAATACTTTGAGATAAAAATCAAGACTTGCTGAATCAGGATCACTGCATTCATTGTGTAGAGGCACTCAGCTCTGCTGCTGCTCTGGCAGCATGTGTGTACCAGTGAAGCTGGAGGGCAGGCGAGGGAGGACACCTTATCTAACCGGATCTACTGATGGAGGCTGTTGTATCCAGCATACGAGAGGACATGGTGGAGTCTCTGGTTGTCATCAGACAGAGCTGGAGGCTGTTCTAAGAACTGTTTAGCCAAACAAGTATTTCTGGACTGAACCTATAAGTTAACAAAGCGTGGTGGTCTGGGGCACAGAGGAGGTCAGACGAAAGGGTCCGTGGTCCTCCTGGCTTTGTATTTAAGAATCTCAAACTCCCCTGTCACCTTGCTGGAGGACAGATTCATTACTAATTCAGGAAGTTGTTCAAGCTGATGCTGAATTCTTGCTGGCTTAAGCACTGGTCTTCTGCAGCGTTATACTTGCCACCTTTTGATACGCATGACTAAATTCATGATATTGTTGGCACAAGGCCTTCGTGGGAAAGGTGCTATGGATTATTCTTACAACCTGCTTGGTTTGCCCTCTTCTCTTCTGACCTGGACACTCCTCCCACGTTGGGGCTGTTGTGGGGCAGAGGTTGTGATCCCGCAGCTGAAGATGATACTTCTGTGAACCTTATCATCACTTAAACTGTTCACTGATCTTGCATAGTTTCCTACGGTGTTTTCTTAACCTTTTTTATGAGGACTTGTTTGGATTTCCTGGGTTTGGACAAAGCACAATCCAAATGAAAAAGTGAGCATATTTCCTCTGAGAGTGTTTGTGCTTTAGATGGGCACTTGACTCTGGTCCGTCCCACTGTTCCTTTATGTGCAGTTTGGCACTGGTCTGTGGCAGTACTTTTTCAAGCCTATTTCAATTTTTCTCTTGACTGGTCAAAGCACTCTCAGTGATTAGCTGGAGCCTGCATGCTAGCTCTTCTGCTAAACTGCCCCCAGAGTGGCCAAGAAACAGCATTCAGGCTTGTGCTGCGCACGTTCAGCAGCTACTGGCAAAGGCAAAGATAAGCTCTTTAGTGCAGAGCCAGCCTAAACCTTATACGTGTGCATGGGCGTGTGTTTCTGTGCGCAGAGGTGCAGCCAGTGGTGCCTGCTAACCATGGTGGGGCTGATCCTGAAAGGTGCTGGCAATTGCCAAGGTGCACTGGCATCAGCATGGTTGCATGAATGCCTGGTTCCTCGTCGATTCACGCTCGGCAAGAAGTGCTGTGGTTGAATAGTGGCTTTTGCAGCCATGCCGTAGTAAATGGAATGACGTGAAATATAATTCCACTTCACATTTGTGCAGAAAGCGTTTGAGTTTTTTCATATGCTTAAGCTGCAAAACTCTCTCCCTCTTTTTCTCCTGCTGTAACAACTTGCAGCCTCTGCTACCAAAATTGCAGGTGGAGGAGAAATTTTGCAAACATCCGGATGGATGGAAGGAACTATTGTAAACTGCTAAGCTATAATGAAAATGGAGAAAAGATTTTCCCAGGTTCCTTTATTTTCTTCCCTGTGAAATTTGCAAGTGTGTTGCTTCAAAGCATGTTTCAAAACAAAACCCAGATGTTTTGGAGAGCAGTTAGCCACCCACAGAGCTCTCCAGCAAGTTATCTTCTATGCCAGGTCACCCACCCTATCTGGCGTTGCTGTCTTACTGCAACGGCAAACTGGCCATTACATTCCTTCAGGTTGGATATTACCATTTTATGTGAGGTTATGCTGTATTTTATTGTCCTGGTATTTTTTCTGTTTAGTGCCACGTGCTTCCACTAGAAAAAACAGATGTCCTGGGTAGGCACTTGCTGCGTACGTCAGGCTGTGCGCATGCTGCAGCTCTGTGGTCTGGCTGCGTACGCTTCCTCCCCTTGTACAGCACTGGGAGTTGTGGCAGTGACCTCCTTGTAAAGCTGTGCCAGCAGCTTATTTTTGTGAGTTTTTCAGTTGTTTTTGAAAGAAAAAAGGCACATATGTAGAGGGGTTGTTTATTCAAACCTAAAAGGAAACATCTTGTTCTGTTGTTGAGTATTTTGGTGCATTTTAGATAAATTAGAATGGCTTTCAAAGCTAGGAAAGTACTTTTAAAAATTATGAAACACAGTATTTCAACTTCACTTTCCTTCTGTACATTCCCCTCCCCAACCTGCTGGTATTGATATAGATTCACAGAAGATACTACTGTTGCTGAATCTCAGCTTCTTAGTGAAAAAAGCTTTTGGCAGAATCCCCTCCTCACCCTGTACACTTGGGGGTTTATTCATTAGGTTTTCCCAAACTTGCCTTCCACAGAGGCGGAAAACATATCTCTGTCTGGCAGTACTTGCCTGTCACACAAGAAGCCTAAACGTATTTTTTCTCTTTTCCTAAAGATTCGTCTTCCAACTATATCAGGCAACTTGAAACAAAAGTGAAACTGCTGGAGGATGACAACAAGCTTCTTTCCCAGGTAGGTTTTTTATTGCCTAATAGATATTTAATGTGGCTTGGCTCTCCTGTTTCCATATAGTTGTGTCTGACTGCCCACTGGAATGCACAATGGCTTTCGGTAGATGTCCTACCAGGGGAAGAGCATAATGGTCTTTTCATATCAACTCCCCAGTGATAGAATTGTGTCTCCTTTTGTTATTTAAAATAAAAGATTTAGGAAGAAAATATTTTAAGCAGTATACCTTCTGTTAGTGTCCATGTGTGTTTTGGAGATGCATTAAGGCCTCCCTGCAGAACACCTTGATCCACCGCGGCTCTTGGGGATGCTGCGAGAGTCAGCCGCTGCCTGTGCCCTTGCTGTAGGATTTTGTCTTGCTTGCCCATTTACATTGGCTTTTATCTTGTTGAAAGAGGAGGCTGTAGTCAAAGGACAGCCTTGGGAATAGTTTTGTGCAGTGCTGGCTCCCAGCTTTTATTTGATATCTTGCTTAAAACCAGACAGACCTCTTTAAAACTGGCACTTTTTGCTTGCATCTGCCCTTCAAAGTCTACTCCATGTGCCACTGGGCTTTTGATCACTCCCAGTGCTTGCCTATCTGTATATAGGAATGTCAAGCAGTGGGAAGAAAACAGTCATTCTGTCTGGTATGGCCCCTGGATCCCCCGTGAAACACAGCGCTTGGTGTAAACAGGGGCAGCTTTGCTGAAATCAGTGAAACACTGTCTATTTAAACTATCAGAAGAGTCACCCTTTTTCTCTTGTTCTTTCCATCATTTCACCATTGGACTGTTCTACCTCCCCAGCATTTTAAAGTTGGTTTGTTTTTTTTTTTCTATAGTTTGCTTAGTACTTCAAGCAGGGAGTTTCACAGTCATTTTGTTCCAGGTTCTTTCCAATTATAAGGACTGGAAGTAAAAAAACCCTTCTAATTACTTTTTTTTTTTTTAAATTAAATACCTTTTTGCCACTTTATGTTGTGCTGTTCTTTGCATTTCTCCAAGTCTGAAAATAGTCTGCTCCAAATTTCCAGTGTACTTACTGGCATTGCTAGCCATGAAACAAAACTCACAGGGCACTGAAGGGTTAAAACCCCCAAAGGGTGCTCAACTCAACAACTGCTGAGTGGCTTCATGTATTAATCAATTGCTAATTTAGTTTTAACTCCCTCTGTCTTTCTCCCAACCCGTGAGTGAGCTGGTGGTGGTCGAAACCCAGAGACTATTTAACTGGAGCTACTGATAAGCAGTCAGGCTGGTATGGGCAGTTGGGTGCACATGGATTTGGGGATGGGCCTGATGTGCCCTTGGCCCAGCTTTGTCCTGCCACAGCCAAGCACATTACTCCTTCGGGTCTGCCTTTTGAGGTCAAAAAAAAGTGGCTGGTAATTAATGGGTGGTAAATTAATGAGGGCTGAATAGCTGCCTGGGCGTACTGCATTGGGAGGATGAAGCCCAGTTAGTCTCAGGGTGCGTGAGCCTGAAGCAGCCCCACACATCAGCCCTTCACCTTCATGCTGTCCTGGGTGGGAAAGCTGTGCCTTTTCCTCCACGCGCACAACTGTCCTCAGGTGTCCTCACCTTTCAGGCTGTGTCACTACAAACTTTTGAATCCAGGAGAGAGGGAAATGATCTTAAAATAGGTCTGTGCTCTGGGGAGGGCCAGCCACCTCCCCAGCAGCAGCAGCCACCGACACCAGCCTGGCTCTGATGTTCTGCACAGCCCCTGTGCCCTCCAAAGAGACCAGGATCCAACTTATTTCAGATTGCACTCAGCAAATACTTCTTTTTTATCATAGCACTGAGACAGCTCTCCTCAGGGCAAGAGGAGAAGTGTTGAAGCTGACACGGTCTGGGTAAACTCCCTGGGAATACTGGGCTGCATCACCTCTAAAGCTGTGATGCTACAAACCTAGACTTGGATTTTTTCTCTTTTGATGGGAAAGATGAGGAAAATCTGTATAGGCACAAACTCACATGCATGCATACAGGTTGCTCCCAGCACTTTCCCGGAAAAGTATAATCCACTTAGCCTATTCTTTCTTGCTTCATCTGATTGGAAAGTGTTTAGCTGTTACCATGCAGATCTTGGGATAAGATTCTAGTCAAAAAGGATCCTGGCAAACTTTCCTCCTGTTTTTAAAGTTGCCAGGTGATCCTGGCTGTTTGAACTCTGCAATGCCAAACTGACTTGTCAACACCGAAGTCACATTTTAACTCAGCTTGGCTTTCTCCCTGGGAGTATTGACATTGCAATAATATTTGCAGTCTGGTGTCAAGAAGTTCTATCACCAGCGTGCTGAGGAGTGATGAAACCTGACGTCCTAAGTAACAAACAGTGCCTGTGCATTAAGGGATTAACAAATCAGTGGTGGTTATGGAAGTCTTCCTGGCTTCTCTCCAAGTGCTAAACATAGAGCTGAAATAGTGCTTCATCCCGAGAAACCTGAGAAGGCTGGTGCTGCAAATGGTGTTGCAAGCTTTATGGGAGGATTTCTATTACAGTGGCTGGTGACACAATGCCCCTTTGCTAGCTGGTGCATACTGAGCGAGATTTGTTGCTTTGTCTTCTTCGGCATCCGGGGTGTGAAGCTATGCTGAGAGGTGGTGTCTTTGTACCACCTACAGGCATGGAATTTAGTCGGTGCAGGGGTCCCCAGCCTGCACGTTTTCTCCTGCTTCCCACCATCTCCTTTCTCCGTAAGCACTTTGGAAGAAAATCTCAGTGGGAGAGGCGAGAGCTCTCCAGCTCGTGCCAAGGCGGCCACTCTGTGCTGTACGTGTTACCTGCCGTGCAGGCGTGCTGGGATTCACACTTCTCTTTTTCTGGTGACTCATTTGAACAGATTAATGGAGAGAGCTTTTCCTCCCCTTGGGAGATCAAGAAGTACCATCTCACGAGCCACACTTTGCAGTGGGTGGAAAGTAAATGGAGAAATGGATGTTATTTATGACAACCTTATTTTTTTGTTTTCAACTTCTTTTGCTTTCTGGGAAAGGAGGTGTGTATTTCCAGTTGGGAAGTGAGCTGCTTCTGACATTGCTAACCCATCAGTAATCATCGCTCTTCCCATTCTCTTTTGTCTGATGAGGAACAGCTACGGTTTCATACCTTTCTTTGACTCAGGTTTACACTGTAATGTTTTGCTGGCATGGCTGTGTTAGCTAGAAAGTCATGTTCTTGGATGGCATTGCGGTGCTGGCAAAATCCCTGGCAGTACTTCTGACAACACACAGCTTTTGTTGTCCTGGTTTATATTGGTTGGGGAGATGCTGTAGCGAATGCTGCTACCAGAAGAGGCCCCCTCGATGACTGCTCACCAGTGCTGGTAGGCATCTGTGGTGTGACCGCAGTGGCAAAGACCCCACAGAGCAGGTAGGGACCTCAGTGTCCTGGGGTTGACGGTGTCAGACTTTCTCACAAGGGTATCTGGTTTCTGGAATTTTTAGTTGAGATGTAAGGAAGATGAGCGTAAGCTCTGAGGAATGTTGGGTGTTGGCTTTGGAGAGCTTCACAGGCATCACTTTTATAGTTTCAAGTTCTCTAGGGAAGAAGCACACTAAGTTCTGCTGTGTGCATGCAATTAATCTATGCAACATCATGTGGGAGAAGTCCTGTTTTTCCTCTGTGTCACTGTGGGGAGTGCCCAGGAGAGCTGGTGTTAACCTCTCTTTCATGGTGTCTGATTGACTAGATGAGGGTACCTTCCATATTACTAAGATATAACTCCTGAGATGGGAGACCATATTTTCTTGCCACTCCTGTGAGCTGAAAGTGTCCAAGAGGAAAATAGACCCCTTAAGTCAACTCACACTGCCCCTTAAACTAAAAATTGATTTGTAATTACACCCTTTCCCCTCAAGATTAGAGAAACCCATGTTTATGAGCTTCAGGAGCTCCAAAGGTCAATTTTGATTAGTTTTATAATTAATGCATACATTTTAGAGATAATAACAGTGACAAACTTCTGGACATTCTTTCACATTATTTTGCATTTTCAGCTCATTCTGTACAATGGCAAGGATTGGGCACTTTTAACTAAAACTGAAGTTTATGGGCTTTGTGGACCACTCACCCTGTTCTCTCACCTCATAACTAAGTCCTGTGCACCGTGGACTGGCTGTTGGCACTTCTTTCAGTTTATAGTCTCTGCTGAGCTGTGTCTGGCTTTTCCCTTCAGAACAGTAATGCCAGAGGCATTTTCCTACTCAAAGGTGCCCAGGGCACGTTTCACACCCTTATTTCTGAGTAACTGGACCTTTGACAATAAGGTCCTGGTGCATCTTTCAGGGAAAATTTCAGGTCCCCTGGTGCAGAGCAGAAATACAAAAAATTCTTCTCTTGCCCACAAGGGTGGACAACCCTTGGGCTTTATGAGGAATATCAGAGTATTTAAAAAATGGCCAAATAAACTTCAGTATAACCAACACTTCACAGAATTTCAGTATCTACCTGCTACTTAATTGGGATTTAGACTATTCTTGGAAGATCTTTAGAGCATCCCTGGAAGGTCCTGAAAACTGCTTAGTCTTATTTTTAAGGAACCGCATGCATAGCCTGAATTAAAAGAAGGCTTCAGCTGTACAGATAATAAAATGATAGTAAATAATACCTGTAAACACTGCTATTAAAACAGAGCTGAGGTTTTAGAGCTAGGAGCATCCATGGTAAGGGCATCTACAGGCTGCCTTAGTTCTTAGGCAAACGTGAACTTGGCACAACCATGCCCTCAGGAGGCAGTTTCTAGCATATTGTTCTGAAAATGAAGTGGAAAAAACTGGACCACAGGATTGAAGAGAGCCTGAGAATCAGAAAAAACTGGACCACAGGATTGAAGAGAGCCCGGGAATCGTTAGTACTGCAAACAACAAAGATGTAAATGCCTTTCAGCAGAGAGCTTGATCTCTTCTTGAAGAACAGGGACGAAGGAGAAAAAGAAATGGCCCACAATGTGCTGGCTGGCTCCAGGAGAGTCAGCGTGCCATTTCCTCTGTTGTTTTATTGTCAGTTGCTTTTGTGCCAAGTCTGCCATTAATAGTTCTGCTTGTGGAGTTGCCTCTCGGCTCTCAGAGTTGCTGTAGGGTCTTAATGTTTGGGCCTCTCCTTGAATTGTGGCTCCAGAACTTTGTTGTGAGGCCATGGCTTGTGCCAGGACCATTGCACATGCTCACCATGAGTGGAACAAAATTACAAACCTGTCTTATTTCCCCAGAGTCTACCTACTGTTTGTGTGTGAGGAAGATAAGTATAATTGCTTTAATTTAAGGTCTCACAAGGGAAATTGGATTTTTTTTGTAATAGAGAGCAACTCAGACATGAAAGCTTTCCAGTGCATTTGATCTCCATTTAAATTCAGAATACTGAAGGGGACATGCCCTAGGTTACTATATTACTGTTTTTATATGCTGTTTAAATATTTAGCTGCATATTAATTCTAATTAATCAGAAAGGAGATGCATATTTGGTGCCTCATCCAAATATTCGTTTCAAGTCAATGGTGAGACTTTCTACAGGACTCCATGCATTCTGGAGTACAGCTCACACAGAACCAGATTTTAATGAGACCTTCTCTCATGAGACCTTTCATGAGACCACTCTCCAAACTTTGGTTTAGACCTCTAATTGCATCGCATTGCTTACATGCGTAAATGCAAAAAATGTTAACAGAATCCCCCAAATGTAGCTTCCTTAGCTGTGGCAGCAGAATCTTCAAGAAAACATAGCATGCAAAACAAATCTATGTGCAAGTGTGTTTCATTTCACCTACTTCTTTTATGAATTTGAATGAAAAGACTGATCTGACCAATTTGCTATCAAGTAAGTGTATTTGAGATTTAAGTGAACATTATGTATTTATTAAATAAAATGGGTTTCCCCTCAATAAGAGATGTGTAGTTTTATAAGTTCAAAGATGTCTCAGACTTACATCCAAAATACTTTCAAGCCCTTTACGACAATGGAGTTCCTTCTGTTGGCTTTGGACATAAGGGCCTTGGGCTGCTCCCTACCAAAATAAGTATTTTCTTGGTTTTCACCTCCCATTCATGGGTAGGAGCACATCTAAAAAGCAGGATGGATGACAGAAATGAGCTTTTGCAATTTGTAATTAAAGCTGGATGGTGTACTGTGTGCTCTGGGGGTTGTCACCTGTGGAATCAAGGGATTTTACGAAATGTCACCTGGCACATATAAATAGAATTCCCCCAAAACCTAGGAAACGTAATTCAAGAAATTCTGAATCCAGAAGCTGAATAACAGACAGACAGAAACATATAATGGTTATTGAATCTTAGGAATTTGAGACAAACATATAATTTCTTGCAACTTAACTCAAAATTTTTGAAGAACTGAAGCTGAATTTCTATGTAAAAGTGTGAGAGATGCACACACTCAAAGCTCTGCCATGCCCCATTTGTTTCTGTTGTGGGTAAGCAAGAACATTTGGTTTAATGAGGCTCAGTTTAACCTCCAGCTGTGAAATACAGGATTAGTCATGTCCTATGCTTAACCAGCTTTCTAATAATTTCACTAGATTCCACTTTTTTCTGTGTATGAGGGCAGGGTCAGGGAAAAAGCTCTTACTTGCAGTTACATCAGGCTATGAAGAAGTAGCATTTTGTGTCTTTGTAACATGCAGAGAAGTTCAGATTCTCAGTAATCGGTCCATCTGAGAAGGACTGAAAAATGTTTTGAGGGAAAACTAAGCAAGAGCTGCGGAGCCTTAAAAACAGATTTTTGCAATAAGTTCAATGCCAAATTCAAGATCAGCTCAAGAAAAGTCCAGTGTCTGATAACTGAAAACAACCTGGGCAAGTATGGGAAGGACATTAATAATTAATTGCTTATGAAAAAAGAGGCTTTACCCAAAAGTATAAGTTTGTGGCAAAATTTTCAGTTTTGCTTTTCATGAAGCCAGAAATGCAGATCTAAATCTTTATAGGAGACTTTTAAAGAGTATTCAAACTATCTCATAAAAATTAAGACTGGCTGGAACTGATTCTTCCTGACTATTCAAGTCCTGGTTCAGCTGAGAGTTTTGAACATCTGAGTGGTCCTCCAGAAGAGAGGGGCTTGAGTGTCCATCTTGCCCTGAACGCTGTTCAAAAGAAGAGAGAGAAGGCCAGCATAGCCCTCAGCCAGCCTGGTCCCAGCATTAATTAAAGTCTGCAAGGGACCTTTTGTGATTTATGAGAAGGGGATTCAGATCTTTGCCTTCTTCATTCCCAGCTCCCATGCTATGGGATGTGGGGAATGCCTTGAAGGCAGCCCCAGCGGTGTTACTCTGGCTGAGCTTTTCGGAGGAGGTGCAGTGGTTCCTTTTGGCCTTGCCTGGACTGCAGTTGACAGAAGGGAATGAAAGGTGACTCCAGGGGATAGTCCAGTGAGTGTGCTAAATGCTGCATCTACATCTACTTGCCTGGTGGAACTGTGGGGCATTCCTTAGCTTCTCCATCGGCACCCCTAATGAAGAGACTGATTTTGGTGCTAATGAGCCATGGATGGGCTCCATTAGTCTGAGACTCCTAAACTCATTGCATACTGGCCACAGACCAGACATGAATGTCAATGGTTATAGCTCTATTTGGCTTCGTTAACTATTGAGCTGCATTTCTATTTGGGTTATAGGCTGTGATGCTTGAATCTCAGCTGCGCCAGCCCATATTCTCTCTGAGCAAAGCCTGCCAGTTGTGTGATTGTAATTATATACTGCAGTTTGGTTTGAGCTGATTATCTGAGTCTCCCATGAGTTACGGGGTTGATCTTTCTCTGCTGATCTAAAACAAGAGGAAAAAAAATACAGACACCCTTGAATATTAACAGTGTACTAAAGTTCCCTACTGCAGTTGCTACAGAGGGTGGAGAGGTTTGAAACTTGCACTGCTTTTATTGCCTGTACCCCACTGATATACTAATAAAAACACTTTTCCAAGAGTGGTTTTACATAGCAAAATCTGCTAAGCCTCTTACTGACTGTCTCCTGCTATTTATTAAGCCTTTCCCAAAGTGTCAGCTCCCCTGACAATAGAGAATTCCAGTTGTCACCATTGCAGCCAGATGAAATCTGCTGCTTTGCCCATCCAGCTTGTATGAATGCAGCTCATGGTATGAGGGTAAAGTCAGAGCATAGGCAGAAGCGGGGATGCTCGTCCCTGCATTGTGTTTGTGAATGGCTGAGATCCAGCCATGGCACAACGTCCAACTGCATCCTTACAGGTCCCTGCGCTGCTGCTGTACAAGGACCGTGCGCCTCATTCTCAGCGGCGTACCATTTCCAGTTCCACATGAACAACTGAAAATGGCTTTACTGATGAAACTGGCTGAGGTTGCACTTGTGACCTGCTGACTGAGTACTGGCGAGGGAATTGGGAGAGTCGGTGTCTTGGCAAACCATTGTCCTCTAAAGCTTTTGTCACCAGTCTAAGGAATGATCCCTGGATGTGCTGCATGTACAACAGGGATATGAACCCGTGTAAAGGAATTTAATCTCTCCTGTTACAGAAAGCTCATATTATTACATGACATGGAAGATGTTAAATGGTTTTAATCTCATCCCTTAATTTTTTTTCTTATTTGCAGAGTTCTTTCAAAATCAAATAAGTTGATTTTTTTATTGCGCTCTCATGTGTGTAATTTCCAGCTTGCCTGATAAATGCCGTTGAAGCTAATGGGACTCTTCACGTATACTTAAAGTCAGATATGTGCTTTGCTGAGCTTATTCTTGCTTGAATATGTGTTGTAGTGATAACTGCAATTACTGAACCTTAATTCAATTATTTGCTAGCTTCACATGGTGAAATTGCCCATCCCTCAACCTCCTGGTGCATGAAACCCTAAAACACGGATTAATGAGATAAGGAGGAAATGTTTGTGCAAGGTCGTGTGGTAGGGGATGTTTGCTAGGGCACAAGGCCACCTGAAAGGGCCACTCGTGTGTGGTGCTGAGGACACGAGGAAATGGGGCCATTGCCCTGGTGCCCGTGTGAGACCTGTGTAAGGCAGGTGCTTTGCAGCATCTCCTTCACAGTAGTTGAGACGTGTTTCTGCTTTGCTTTGCTTCAGCAAGGTATTGCTGCTCTTCTGGACTTACTAAGGATACCTTGGGCCAGGTCGTTCTTACAGAGTGGTGTGTTCTGATAGTGCCATTGAACTCTGTGGGTATAATAATGGGTTCCGCATTGATATGGGAAGAGGGGTTGAAGTTCAAATAATAATACCTTGTCGAGTGCTGCATGTAAGACCAGCTTATTTTGGTCATCTGTGGTAAAGATGGAGTTTTTTCCAAGATGGTGAAATAACATTTTTCTGTGAAGTTTCCAAATGTATAATGTTCTTCTGTTCCCTTCTAGCTGGCTGACTGCAGCAGCTTGCCACGAAATTTCAGTAAGGTAGAGAGAGCTAATGCATCCACAAACAGCTTCTTGGATCTGGGGGCTGCCTTTTAATATTGCTGCTGGTTGTTTGGGGCTCTGATTGCTTGTTCTTTCACATGCTAATGTTGGCAATTTCCATTTTTTAATAATCTGAATGTATTAAATATGTCCCTAATTACTTTTTTCCCTCCTGTACTTGTGCAAAAGACGTCGGTTAGTAGCATCTGAGTTTTGACCAACTTCAAGTCAAAGCCATTTACTTACCTGAAGAGAAGTTGGTACTTTTAGCTAAATTGCTGCAGGAAGTAGCAGGAAAAGGTTTTGAGCTAACCCTTCCATATAATTACCCAGTTGCAAACAATGGGTTGTTGAGTGTCAAAATTGAAGCAGTTTCAATTAGTGGAACAATTATGGTTTAGAAAATTGTTGCCGGTAGGTTTAAGAATTTATGTTACAGTGACAGGCAAGCAATTCGGGTAATGGCAGTATAAGAGTCCATAAAGATGAAGGCATCCTGACCCAGTGGGCTGAAATAAAACCTTTCTGCTTTTTCTCTTCACAAATATGTATAATCAAAAGCCAAGGTCTCAGCAGACTTTTCCATCTAACGTCCAAGATTTATGAAGTAAAACTAGAATATGAAGTAAGAATGACGTTTTTTTCATATAGACTTTTTTCATATAGAGAATTAGCCAAAGCATAAGCCCAAATCCTTATGTGCTTATATGGTCAGGACGGGATGCCCTTGCCCTACTGCTAAAGACCAGGTTTACCCTGATATTTAAATGACAGCTAAAGGAAATCCTGTGCTTTTTAAAAGGGTGGAGTAGCCACTAAAAAATGGAAATCGTTTGTCTCTCTGAGGGCTGGGTGATGGGGTGGCATATTCATTAGTCCAAAGAAAATTTTCTGAACTGGTGTCAGTAAGGGTATCTTCTATTGCCAATATTGAGTTCATCACAGTATTCCTTTCCATCTAGTTGCATTTCATGTTAAGATACATAATTTCTAATAATGCTATATTGAATAGCAGATATAATATTAATAAATGTAAGTGGTGCGGTGTGTAATCTGCTGTCTCTTGAGCTTAGTGCCAGCGGGTCTGCGTTGTAGGAAAATGAAGCTGATTATTATAAAGCCTCTGAAATGACATTCCTCTAGGAAGTCTGCTGTCAGTGACTTATGTACGCTTGAATCTCCCCTTCGTTCTGGACACATTTTTCCACCCCTTTGTAAAGGGACCCCCCAGAGGTAAACAAAAAGGGACTGGCCTTCAAATTGGTGCTTGGCTGCTTTTTTTTATTTTTTTCAAGCAGCATGTGGATCAGGAGAGGAAGCTTTCACAAGGCAGGAGGTTACAAATGAGTTACAAAGAAGCGACAAGAAGAGCATCTGAGGTGCTCAGCCGTAGTCCTCAGGTGCCGCCAGAGCTGTCCCTCCTGGCTCCTGCCATGCAAGCCTCCGTGGGTGCCTGGGATACACTCAGGCGTGGGCTGCCCTTGCGTAGACACCCGAACTGCTCCGAGGTGACCCCACAGCCCGTGGGGAGAAGGGAATCTGTGACTTTTTGTAAAGGCTTTAACATTTCTGCAGGACACAGGGTCAAACTGATCATTTATGATTAATTTTTTTTTTTTAACCTCAGCTCAGCCTTCAGCTGTTACAACTTATGCAAAAGGAGAAAACAGTGTTTTCAATTAAAGGCTACTTATGTAACAGCCCTGTTTTGAATGCTAATTCACGAATTACTGGAAGCTGACAGTGTCGCTTTTTCATTTTCCTCGGTCACTTCAGCACATAATTCTAATTGAAATAATTCTGTGTTTTTTGCTAATCTCTTTCATAAATGCTGAGAAATATCTGTCAAGTAGATTTCTGTCTTTCTGTCTTTAATTTCTGTTAAAAGTGGTCCATTTTGTTACATCAAAGTGCCTTGGAATTAAGTCCTTGTCTTCTTTTTTTTCTCCCTTCCAGCAGAAGTAACACTGAAGGGTAACAGAAAAGATGAGTTGTCTAACTTGTCTATAAGTTTTCAACACTTTATCTTCACAGTTGGTTCAACATGGCCACTGCACTGGTCTGACTTCACTGGACAGAAACGGAAAGGAAAAGAAATGTTTCTTCTTAGTACTTTGACCTTAAAATGCCACAAACACCATCCATCTTCTTGTGTTATTTGTGTTATTTTCAAATTGAATCACTCAGCACATCAGGTCAAAAAGTCAGAGGCCACCATTTCTTCTCCCTGCTAGCAGGATAGAGAGCTTTGATGGGAACAAGTGTTTGCTGATTTTTTTGAAAATGTAATTTTAGGCTTTGGTAAGCACCAAGACTTTAATTTCTATCTAACATACTTTAAATGATATATTATTTTTTATGGAAAATACCACTTTCCACCCATGTTAATAATCAAATTGCTTCTGTTTTCCAGTCAAAGTTGGGTTTGCAGTCTATTTTTACTAACAACCTGATTTGTTGGTCTTATTCTTTTCTCACTGATAGAGTAGGAAAAACTCCCTTGCCTGCCAGGAGGGGCATGTCTAGGTCCATTTCTTTCATAACAGGGCTGACAAAGATCTCAGGCTTTGGTCCAAGAGCAGTATCTTCTGGGGTCACTTCAGGTTCTGCCTAGTTGAAAAACTTCGCAATAAATGTCATGTCATTATTTCCAGATAATGAGGAGTTATTGCGTCTGAGGGACCACTGTGGAGCTGTCAGTGTTGGCAATGTGTAGCACAGGTTTGCGCTGAAGGCGAAGGTGTTGGGTCTGCAGGCTCATCCCGGTGCTCATCAGCCAGTAAAGGGAGGCCACACCATGTGGAGTAATGCTGAGTTAGACCTAGGGGAGCTCTTGCACTTTTGTACCACTGTGACAGTCAGGAGGTGCTTTCTTTTTTCTATTTCCTTTCCTTTTCCTTTTTTTTTTTTTTAACATTTGGATGAAACTAGTGTTTGAAAAAAATTCACAGCAAAAGAGTAAGAGCTACTCCAGAGGAGTCAGTGGCCGGTTGTTGGCGTTTGCTGAGGACAAGCGTCTTTCAGGTTATGCAAGTTGTAAATTTGATCAGGTTAAGTAAAGACTGACTGTGAGTCTCCTCAGGGATCTCATGGTCTCCTTTTCTGTGTCACTACCTCTCTTTCTGCCCCTCAGCTTAGAAAACATTCCCAATAAAAGTTTAATCGAAACAGCATTCTCCCATGGAGTTTTAGTTCAGATGAAAATGATTTTGCTGATAAATTCCTTGAAACTCCAGAAATGTGAAGTGATTTTACCTGAAGGGTAATTTATTATAGACATGTTGCCCATTAATTGAGATAATCTCCAACAATGACAATGAACAGATATGATCAGGGATTGTACTTTTAAAATGCCATTCTGACTAGAAAAGCAATTTGGGATCCACTTACATCTCAGTAATGAAAATTGGGTAAGGTAATAAGAGATTTCATTTTGTGAGTGAATTGACAATGCAAATACCAGGATTTTTAATTTAGATTTAAGTGGAGTAATGGCTACTCATTCTGATGCATCATTAGTCATATTGCTTTTTAATGAGGGATTCACTTTCTTTTCCTGGTTAGCTCTAACACTGATAGTAAAGCCCAATGAATGTGTAGATGTTTAGGGAGGTCTGATGAATACGTGTCACTGCATCATTTTAATTTAAAAAAGGAAGAAAAAGCAGTTTTCCTTCTATGGTGAAGAAATACACATTTGCTTTTAGTGCAAGGAAAATAAATAGTGCAGAACTGTGATTGATAGGCTGTTGTAAAAATTACTTGGACTAAGATACATTTTGAAACAAATTCTAGAAAGTGGAGAAGGAAAATTGCACTGAATGGCGTGCTCGTGAAAGGGACTGGCTTTATGACTGACAGTAGTAGGAAAAAGTGATTCTTTGGCCATCTCCAACACGAATACTTTGTAAATAATGGCAGATGAAGATTCTTCTTGCCCCACCAAACCCACTCCGTGCCCCAAACACCTCATTCCTCTTCTGGATAGATCTCTGTTCAGCATTTTTATTTCTTAGATGTCTTTTATTTTCTTTTTTTTTTTCCTTTTATTTTTTTTCCCTTTTTCCTTTCTTTTCTTTAATTAAGAGCTTGTTTTGATGTTCATTGAACTCAGTGGGAATCTTTCCATCAAATTGAACGCATTAGGTCAGATTCATAATCAGCAGTCACTGAAACAACCTAACAATAGTTTTGTCACACACAAGTGCACTGTCTTAAATAGGATTTGCTTTAAAAAAGCAATAGAACTAATCCATTATAAACACTTGTTAGAGCGGAGTTTTGACTGTATCTGTATATTTACCAACACGATTTCAACCAATTTAAGTCAAATTGAAATTAATGCAGACTCTTGCTCCAGGCAGAAGCATAGGGCAGTTAAATTAAATCAATTTAAACTCGTGTATTTTTAGCCACAACAGTATGATATGTGTGTTGGCTAGACTTAGGTCTGGTCGCCTTACTTCCTTTGGTGCGTGAGGCATTTTGGCTTTCTGTGAGGACAAGCTGTAGTGTGATGAAACACTTGCTACATCTAATGTAGACCAATCCATTCAGATCTGGGGGCAAGAGAACAAGTTTCTGGGAGGCAAACAAGTGTCCACCAAATCTCTCTTTCTCATGCCTGTTTCTACATTCCTGGTGCCTCATAAGCACGTGGCATCTTGGAGGTCTCAGTGCAGTTTGCAAAAGTCTGAGCAATCCAAGGCCTCTGAACACTGGTGAGGCAGCGCATGTCCTTCTGGAGCAGAGCCTTCAAGGAGATCTGTGACCTCTGAAGTCTCCAGCACAAAGCTACAACCTCACATTTTCGCTCTGCTGTTTTATTCTGCTTTTCTCTTGCTCGTGCAAGTGCCCGTTTGTCACAGATGTCAGGGAAGGGTGCATGAGCTCCTGAGCTGACAAACTAAAGGAGTGCATAGCAGGGTGGCGGGACCTCTCCAGGAGGTTGCTTTTCCCCCATGCGCATACAATAATGAAGAAGAGGTTGCACGCAGCAGGGCAGTGGAAGTGTAACCAGCCAGGGTAAAATCCTTTCAAGATAACCACCAAAAGACCCCTACATATCACAGGCCTGGGACAATGCCAGTAAACTAGGTCTTCTCATCATCTTCCTTTGTGATGTGCTAACCTTCCTTTGAAAGTGTGTACCTCTCAGGCATGGTGGAGGAAATTCAGTTTTGTGGCAGTCACTTTTTAGCCTCGGAAGGAGTTATCTCCTTCAGATCTTTCTGCCTCTAACTGTCTATTGTGAAAAGTGAAAGAAATATAGGCCACGATCTTCTCTGGTGCCACCTTGTAAATTCAAGGGAATCCCAGACATCCAAAATGCTGAAGTCATTCCATATCACTTGACTCCGTGTGAGGCACCACAGTTCCCAGCAGATAGGATGATACAGGACTGGCATCTATTTCTCATGATGGCTTTCTTGAAAACTGCCCTTGTTTTCACAGCTTGTAAAAGGAAAGTTGATATGGTGAGTGCACCAGAATGGTTGTGAAAGCACTGAGTTACATTGGATGTTTTAACCTAAGAAAACAACATATTTAAATAAAACCAAAGTTGAACATGTCCTAAGACAGGCCATGTAGCTACAAGACAATGTTTCTGACACTGGTAGAAAATGATGTATCCACTCTGAATGCACCAATTCTTCTCTGCTAAATGAGAGCAAGAAATGGAAATGAACTTTCCGTATTTCCAGAGATCTGTGTATAGTCACAGTCCCCAAAGTCTCAGTTATGGTCAGGCCTTTGGGGTTACTGAGGGGTAAACCCTGAGGGGTTTTTATATACAGTTGAACTGATTTATGAGGTTTCCTGTTAAATTTTATTGCACCAGTGGCTTTTCTTTGGTTCTTTTGAAGTAGAAAACATAATTTCTGCTGCAAATGCAAGTCAAAAGTCTTAACGGAGCATAAAAATCTAAAAGGTCATGATTTTATAGCTTTAAAATAGAGGACAGTGCACTGCTTGATACTCTTAAAAATATGAAAAGTTAATGAGGATGTTTATCGGTAATAAAAGGATATATTTTTCTCCCAGGCCTTTGATTTTGGCTACTTGTGTATTGGCTTTTTATGGGTGTACTTTTATAAGTGAGAAGCTTGTCTTGTTCTAGGACCGTCCTGTTTCAGAATCATAGAGAAAGAGAACTAATAACATGAGGCAGAAACTTTGTCCCAGGGAGATTATTCAGTACTCTCAACACCCAGTGCTGCTTCTCCCTTTGAGTGCAGACTATTGATTACATTTATCTGGTTTCTAGGGTCATATAGACTACCTTTATTTGTTTGACTTTGTTTAAGACCTGTGGGTACATGGAAATTTATAACCAAATAAAAAACTGTTCCTGCCACATACATTTTGCAAGCTTAGGTGTATCACAGTAGCACTGTTTACAAATTCTCCTTGCTTTCCATGTGCAGGTGACTGGAGTAGCCTATGCTGTTTTAAAAATAAAAATCTGGAAAATGTCTCCTGGTGGATTTTTCTTGCTGATTTTGATTTAATCTGAAGTCTTAAAAATATTTTTTCATTTGCATCTTAACAAATATTTTTAACAAACATGTAGGAACTTAGGTAAAATAAAAATGCCTTCTTGCTGTATCACTTAATGGAGTAGACCTTGTATGGTTCACATCCAGCTCGTTGCAAATGTTTTCTTCAGGTGTGGGCATGGAAAAAACATTTTATTACAATGTTCACTGTCACTGCTGTTGCAGGGAAAAGTAATGGGAACAGGTCACAGGACAGAAGCAAGCGTGGGAAAAGCCAACACAGCAGGAAGGGCACGGCTTTCCTTCTTCTTGTTAATATGGACTGTCCTGTTTTCTGTCGTTGTCTTTGCAGCAGTCCAGCACAGGGGACCTGAGGACTCTGAGGAAAGGGTTGTCCCCGTACCACTCTGAGACGCAGCTCTCATCACTGCCGCAGTATCAAGACGCCCTGCAAAACGTAAGAGGTGTTTCCTTACCTATGCAGACAGAGCTGCAGGTTTCCCTGAAAGTGGGCATGGCTAAAGGGGAAAACGTGAAGATTATAGGGGAGATCTCCCAGCTGAGAATTCACCCTGAAACTGGTGGTGCAAACGTGCAGCTGAAACCTGCAGCTGTTGGGAGGATGGGGAGCCCCTGGAAACATTGATCTTTACCTGAGTTTGGATCATCAGCTTCCCAGCATAGGTTTTTCGGTTAACTGACGGTCACTGTTGTGCATCTTTTGAAGCAAGGGTGAGTCTTGTTATACCTGCAGCTCCTTCTTTGTAAATGCCCTGTATGCCTGCTGTCAAAAAGCTGGTTGTGGATGAGGCGAAAGATGGTTTGCAAAGTGTCTGGCAATGAGTGGTCATAGTTGCTTTAGCGATTAAGTTCTTGGGACTTTCATTGCAGGTTTTTCTGTATCACAAATGAGGTTTTTGTTTCCTAAGATTTGCCTGTGTTACTGCTTCTCAAACAACAGAAAAATCTTGATTAAAGCCTCTTGCTACTGTGCCACTCTGGTGTGCCAGGCATGGCTGAGGAGGCCAAGCCCTGCCAGATGATTGTCTTCCAGGTGTTTGCCTGACTGCCTGAGGCACTACATTTGCTTGGTGATATCATTTTCCAGATTGCAGGAAAGCATAGATGCAGTCAGGGAGTCCTGCCACGAGTGGGCTGTGAGTGTCATGAAGATGAGCAAAAGCCTGATGGCAGCACAGTCGGGGGACCTCCCTGCCACCCTGTGTCTTCTGCTCTGTGTCCAGGGCACTGGTCAGAGCTGCAGATACTGTAGGACCTGTTGGATGTTGGCTGCCTGCTGGGGTAAAAGTCATTCTGTGGATTTAGAGTGCCTCTTAGAGCTGTAAAAAAAGGGGTTAATAATAACTTAAGAAAGTGTGCATAAATAAAACTCCAGTGTGAAAGCAGAGCCCCTTTCTATCCCTGCTGAACTGCAGGATGGATGGAGACCCTCCAGCCAAAAAAAAAGGGACAAAACCATGCAAATGAAATGGAAGACTGTGGTTGAATATCCACTTTTCTGGCTTTGTGCCCCACATATGAAGTCAGGAGACTTTATAAGGAGGGCAGAGGGATATGAGCCTGGCGATGTTTGTCTGTCTGTGCCAGTGCCTTACCGTTTTGGGGATTTTGCTTCGTTTCCCTTGTGCTCGGGCTTTTTGATCCCCATCTTGGTTCTGGGTGGGAGATGCTCAGTCAGCCTGTGCTGGTTGCCCCGAGGAGTGCTGCTACACACAATTTTACGTTTATCTTGTGGGTCAGGCTGGGACACAGCCAGCAGCTTTCTGCAGAGGAGCTGGGGGCTGGTAGGAAATGTCTCTGCCTGAGCATCAGGCCTCGCAGCTCACCGGGGCTGCACGCGGGCTGGGGGCAGACAGTGCTGCCTGCTGGAGCCCTCCCTGGCCACTTGTCTCTGCTTTCCCTCCTTCCTCAATGAAGAGGTGGCTCCTGGCTTTCATGGAGATGCGTGGGTGCTGTGTGACACTCGCCTTCATCTGTCACCCTGGCTGTGTTCTGCCTTCTTTGCAGGAAGATGATAGAGAAAAACCAAAACTAGCTCTGGATCTAAATCTGCGTCATCTGGGATACTTACATAGCCATTTATTTACTTATTCCTACCAAAGTCCCTTTGGTTTGTGGCTTGACATGATATATTGTTTTTGTGATGAAGGATAATGATCACAAATTCATGCAGATGCCTTTGAATGTCTCGGGCACCTCCCAGAAAGTGGACAGTTACATGTACCTGGCTGTCTCTGCAGCCTTTTTTTTT